>SJYW01001345.1:266946-283119 GCA_006410735.1 Raphicerus campestris
GGGTTAGAGCCATACTCCAAGGCTTGAAGAGGTTAAGCCTCACCCTTTTTATTTGCAAGTCTGGTCCCCAGAAAGCAGATGGATTCTGGCACATGAAAGCAAACAACCAGGATGTGAACCACACAGTTGCCCCAGGTGCAGCTCAGTGCTTAATGTGATGTGTTTGCTGGAAAGATAAAGCCTCTGGAACTTGGGAAGCCCCTGACCTAGTGGAATACGTTCTGAGTTAGCATCAAGCATAAGATTTTTTTTTTTTTTTTTAATGACCTTGTAACCTGGACATTTGTTTGTTGGCAGCTGGCTGGTAACTCCTGCCCTCTGGAGACTGATAATCTTGCCAAACCACTGTATTGATGATATGCTCATTGGTCTTGGCAAAGAGGAAGCAGTGAGTACTTGAGATGCCTTAGAAAGACACCTGTGTGCTAGTGGGTGGAAGAGTTAAGGGCTCTGCTGTGTCAGGGACATTTTTAGGGTCTAGTATAATAGTCCTGGGCAGCAACTGGCAAACTAGGGCCCATGGGCCAAATCTGGACCTGTTTCGCAAATAGTTGTTTTACTGGTACACAGCCATCTGCATTCATTTATTTTGTATAGGCTGCTCTTGTGTTACCAGTTTCATCAGACCATGTGGCCCACAAAGCCTAGCAGATTTTTACTCTGAGCCTTTATAGGAAATATTTTCAGGCCTTGGGCAAAACAGACATTTCCTCCAGTGGAAAAGTAAAGACACTGCCTCACCAAGTAGCATAAATTTTGGCAGGACCTTTTGGATTTTGGAGAAATCTTGACTTGAAAACAGTACTGCTACCCAACTACCAGGTGACTAGCAGGCTGCAGGGTGTCTGCAAGTTGGCCTGCTGCAAAGGACAGAGCAGGCTTCACCATCCAGGAATCACTGTTCTAAATGGTTTTGTGTGCTATGTCTGATGTCTCACTACATGCTGACTGCTCAGCCAACCTGCTGATGTTGATGGGACTCAACACTTTCTCTGTAGCAGGGAGCTGTTTACCATTAAAAACCAATACAGTATTGTAAAGTGAAGTTTTAAAAAAAAGAAAGCTACTGGAGCTACTGTGCTCACCCTGCACTAAGATCCCCCTCTTGCTTGAGTGTTGGCAGGCGCATCAAATCCTAAGGCTCTTTTAATGGCTTTGTTTTTAGACTTTGTGTAAAAATTCTTGGACGTACTTTGTCAGACTTATTTCTAGGCATTTTATTATATTTTAAATGATGCCTTTTTATTTTGCTGAAAGTTTTGTTCCTGGGACTAGAAATAGCAGGATAATTTTTTTTTATGTTGACTTTTGTGGTCTTGCTAAAATCACTTGCTTATGGTGATTTAAATCTAGATTCTTTGGATTTTCTTTTTTCCTTTATTTGGTTGTGAAGGGTCTTAGTTGCAGCATGTGGGGTCTAGTTCTCTGACCAGGGATCCAGCCCAGGCCCTTGCATTGTTAGTGCAGAGTCTTTGCCACTGGATCACTACAGAGGTCCTGATTCTTTGACTTTTCTGTGTATAAAGTCCTGCCATTTACAAATAATGGCAATTTGATTAATTTCTTTCTAATCCTAAGGTACTTTTTTTCTTTTCTTGTTGCTTACTTAGGTAAATTCATTTTTTATCATTAGAAAACATGGTGATGAACAAAGTTGGGGTCAGGGAACATCTTACTCCCAATTTCAGAGGAGGCTTTCAATAGTATTTCTCTATTAAAAGACTGATTTTTTGTTGTTGTTGGATACTCTTTATTAGAATTTTCAGTTACTTCAGGTTTAGTATCAATTTATTTTTAAAATCACTGGTAAATAGGATTTTATTTCTCTTTCCTTATATGTCTTTATTCCTTTTATCTTCCAATCATTCTCTTCAGCTAAGTCTAATTGGCTGTTAAACATCAGTTACTGTGAGTTATAAAGTTTACGTGTAACTTTTTTACATAATGTAGAAAAATTAATTTTTTCACAGTTTTGGTGGTGAGAAGTAGGAATTAAGGTGTTGGCAAAGCCCTTCTCACTCTGAGGAAGAATCCTTGCCTCTTCCAGCCTAGGTGAGTGCTGGCAGTCCTTGGTGTTCCTCAGCTTCTTTGTTCTTCCCTCTCTCCGTGTCCAAATTTTCTTCAAACTCACGTCTGTTGGTGATGCCATCTATCTCATCCTCTGTTATTCCCATCATCCTGCCTTCAATCTTTCCTAGCATCAGTCTTTTCCAGTGACTCAGTTCTTTGCATCAGGTGCCCAAAGTATTGGAGCTTCAGCTGAAAGGGTTTTCTGTAAGATAAGTACGTTATCTTTAGTGCCTTTTGAGTAGATCTGACCTTAATACTTCTTTGATGGCAGGGTTGAGACTTGAGTGATAAACCCCTTTATAGGATCTGGCAGAGGATCTAACCATTGGCCAACCAAGATAACAGGATCATGCTCCCTCCTGTTAGCTGTTAGCCCTCACTTCTTACCCTGAGCTTTATAGTGTTTACATGTAGCTCAGATGGTAAAGAATCTGCCTGAAATGCAAGAGACACAGGTTCAATCCCTGGATTGGGAAGAGATCCCAAGAGAAGGGAATAGCAACTCACTCCAGTAGTCTTACCTGGAAAATTCCATGGGCAGAGGAGCCTATTGGGCTACAGTCCATGGAGTCACAGATTCAGACACAACTGAAGGACTAACACACAGAAATTGAGGGTAAAAGATTGCTACTTTCTGTGGAACAGAAATATCAGTGTTTTCGAATGGCTAGTCTTAGAATAAACTGTATTAACTCTCTTTAAGTTAGGTAGGCCCTCCCTTATTTTAAGAGGACTGCCTGGGACTATTCAGCAATACAAAGTAATGACCTACTGGTTCATGCAACAACCTGGATAGAATACTGTCATTATATATTAAAACATATCCTTTATTATTTCTGAGTGCTGAGTAAGAAATTGGTTTCTCTTACGAGATATCTCTGTACTATTCAGTTTTCTGGATAATCATGAAAAAATGCTTGCAATCAGAAAATAAGGTTGTTTAAATAAAAAGTGTGTGTGTGTGTGTGTATATAATATATATAGTCCTGCGGCAGGTACAGAACCTGGATTCTCTTTCAGATAGTGAATACCAGAAAGGCAGTGTAACCTAGTCCTTCAGAAACAGCTCAGAGGGCAAAATATGAAATCCCCATAACATAGGTTGTTCAGTTCAGTCCCTCAGTCGTGTCTGACTCTTTTCGACCCCATGAATCGCAGCACGCAAGGCCTCCCTGTCCATCACCAACTCCTGGAGTTCACTCAAACTCATGTCCATCGAGTCAGTGATACCATCCAGCCATCTCATCCTCTGTCGTCCCCTTCTGCCCCCAATCCCTCCCAGCATCAGAAGTCTTTTCCAATGAGTCAACTGTTCACATGAGGTGGCCAAAGTGCTGGAGTTTCAGCTTTAGCATCCCAGGGCTGATCTTCAGAATGGACTGGTTGGATCTCCTTGCAGTCCAAGGGACTCTCAAGAGTCTTCTCCAACACCACAGTTCAAAAGCATCAGTTCTTCGGAGCTCAGCCTTCTTCACAGTCCAACTCTCACATCCATACATGATCACTGGAAAAACAATAGCCTTGACTAGACAGACCTATTTAGGAAGTGTTTCTAACAGTGCCTATAATGACCCAAGTGTTCAGTTAAGTGGAAATTACCCCTTTTCTCTGGTTCTTTCCTGGGCAGCCCTCATCTAGGAGATGACAAAAGGCAGGAATGGTGCCGTAAACCCAGCCTCCTCCCAATCCCCAACCCCTGTTCCCGAGGTGGGTAGGGGTGGGGGGAAGGGCTTCAGGGAGAGGTCTCAGAGGCACAGCGAGTAATTCCACATAGTGAAGCCTGGCCAGAGACTCCTCTCGTCCTACAGACTGACTGACCTTTACCACACCCTACTCCCTCCTTCCTATTGGGAGGGAAAAAGGAGAGCTAGCTGCTTTTGGGAATCAGCACCAGGCGCCAGCCACACCAGGCTAACATCAACTCTATCCTGCATGGTCCTCTCCCCCAACCTTCCCATTGCAGTCAGTGACTTCTCACCCGCTATCAACCCAGGCTCCCAAATGTTCTCCATGAGCCCTGTGCCTCAGCCTTGGACAGGTAGAATCAACCTAAACCACCAGGTGGGACCCTGTAATGGGACTCGTCCACGAGGGAGCTGCACAGCAAGGGTGTATGGGGATATAGTGCCTTTCAGTGTATTATGGGGCGTGAGAAAAACTGGCGTTTAGGTGAAATTAGGCTATTTGGCGGGATGAAAGCAGATTAAAACTGTGTAACTGGTCTCCACCGCGAATCGGAGCTGGGGAATCAAAACGTTAAGATGGAAGTGGAACACGGCGTCCAGAAACGCCTCTTCCGGAGCTGGGCGCCCCGGTGGCAATCGAGGTTGAATCTCTTGCCAAAGTGACTCAGGTTCCCCTGGCAGCGATGGGCTTTCCATCATAATGGCTGAATTTCAGACAGAAGAGCACCTCACCCTTTGCGGTGGTAGAGACCTAATTTTCTCAGAGAACGGTTGCCGGTCACCCAGAAGAGGGCGTTCTGACAACTCTCGCCCCACGTGAGGCCACAGACTTTGCCTTTTTTTTTTTTTTTTTANTTAGTGCCTTTTGAGTAGATCTGACCTTAATACTTCTTTGATGGCAGGGTTGAGACTTGAGTGATAAACCCCTTTATAGGATCTGGCAGAGGATCTAACCATTGGCCAACCAAGATAACAGGATCATGCTCCCTCCTGTTAGCTGTTAGCCCTCATTTCTTACCCTGAGCTTTATAGTGTTTACATGTAGCTCAGATGGTAAAGAATCTGCCTGAAATGCAAGAGACACAGGTTCAATCCCTGGATTGGGAAGAGATCCCAAGAGAAGGGAATAGCAACTCACTCCAGTAGTCTTACCTGGAAAATTCCATGGGCAGAGGAGCCTATTGGGCTACAGTCCATGGAGTCACAGATTCAGACACAACTGAAGGACTAACACACAGAAATTGAGGGTAAAAGATTGCTACTTTCTGTGGAACAGAAATATCAGTGTTTTCGAATGGCTAGTCTTAGAATAAACTGTATTAACTCTCTTTAAGTTAGGTAGGCCCTCCCTTATTTTAAGAGGACTGCCTGGGACTATTCAGCAATACAAAGTAATGACCTACTGGTTCATGCAACAACCTGGATAGAATACTGTCATTATATATTAAAACATATCCTTTATTATTTCTGAGTGCTGAGTAAGAAATTGGTTTCTCTTACGAGATATCTCTGTACTATTCAGTTTTCTGGATAATCATGAAAAAATGCTTGCAATCAGAAAATAAGGTTGTTTAAATAAAAAGTGTGTGTGTGTGTGTGTATATAATATATATAGTCCTGCGGCAGGTACAGAACCTGGATTCTCTTTCAGATAGTGAATACCAGAAAGGCAGTGTAACCTAGTCCTTCAGAAACAGCTCAGAGGGCAAAATATGAAATCCCCATAACATAGGTTGTTCAGTTCAGTCCCTCAGTCGTGTCTGACTCTTTTCGACCCCATGAATCGCAGCACGCAAGGCCTCCCTGTCCATCACCAACTCCTGGAGTTCACTCAAACTCATGTCCATCGAGTCAGTGATACCATCCAGCCATCTCATCCTCTGTCGTCCCCTTCTGCCCCCAATCCCTCCCAGCATCAGAAGTCTTTTCCAATGAGTCAACTGTTCACATGAGGTGGCCAAAGTGCTGGAGTTTCAGCTTTAGCATCCCAGGGCTGATCTTCAGAATGGACTGGTTGGATCTCCTTGCAGTCCAAGGGACTCTCAAGAGTCTTCTCCAACACCACAGTTCAAAAGCATCAGTTCTTCGGAGCTCAGCCTCCTTCACAGTCCAACTCTCACATCCATACATGATCACTGGAAAAACAATAGCCTTGACTAGACAGACCTATTTAGGAAGTGTTTCTAACAGTGCCTATAATGACCCAAGTGTTCAGTTAAGTGGAAATTACCCCTTTTCTCTGGTTCTTTCCTGGGCAGCCCTCATCTAGGAGATGACAAAAGGCAGGAATGGTGCCGTAAACCCAGCCTCCTCCCAATCCCCAACCCCTGTTCCCGAGGTGGGTAGGGGTGGGGGGAAGGGCTTGAGGGAGAGGTCTCAGAGGCACAGCGAGTAATTCCACATAGTGAAGCCTGGCCAGAGACTCCTCTCGTCCTACAGACTGACTGACCTTTACCACACCCTACTCCCTCCTTCCTATTGGGAGGGAAAAAGGAGAGCTAGCTGCTTTTGGGAATCAGCACCAGGCGCCAGCCACACCAGGCTAACATCAACTCTATCCTGCATGGTCCTCTCCCCCAACCTTCCCATTGCAGTCAGTGACTTCCCACCCGCTATCAACCCAGGCTCCCAAATGTTCTCCATGAGCCCTGTGCCTCAGCCTTGGACAGGTAGAATCAACCTAAACCACCAGGTGGGACCCTGTAATGGGACTCGTCCACGAGGGAGCTGCACAGCAAGGGTGTATGGGGATATAGTGCCTTTCAGTGTATTATGGGGCGTGAGAAAAACTGGCGTTTAGGTGAAATTAGGCTATTTGGCGGGATGAAAGCAGATTAAAACTGTGTAACTGGTCTCCACCGCGAATCGGAGCTGGGGAATCAAAACGTTAAGATGGAAGTGGAACACGGCGTCCAGAAACGCCTCTTCCGGAGCTGGGCGCCCCGGTGGCAATCGAGGTTGAATCTCTTGCCAAAGTGACTCAGGTTCCCCTGGCAGCGATGGGCTTTCCATCATAATGGCTGAATTTCAGACAGAAGAGCACCTCACCCTTTGCGGTGGTAGAGACCTAATTTTCTCAGAGAACGGTTGCCGGTCACCCAGAAGAGGGCGTTCTGACAACTCTCGCCCCACGTGAGGCCACAGACTTTGCCTTTTTTTTTTTTTTTTTAGGCGGAGCTAATTTTACTGTCCAATCAGTTATTCACATAGGCAGCCTCCGGCGTTCAGGGAGCGGCCCCCTCCCCAAGACGGAAAGGCCGGGCCGGAAGCCGCCTTTGGGCAGATGCTGCTGCGTGTTGCGTCATGGCTGCGCCCTTCCCTGGGCGCGCCTGTGCCCTGCTTTCTTCCTGGTCTCGCTGCCTGCGCTGCTGCGGGTCTCTTATAATTCCTACTCAGGATTTGGTCGGGGTTCTCGCCTGTGTACTAGTCACGGTGACTTTCCCCTGGTCCTCATAAAAGCAAAAAGGCCAAAGTTCCTTCTACCAGGAAAGATGTTTGCGCGACTGGCCCCTCTCCACTTTCACCTTTGAGGATTCATCTCGGATGTCATGTCACTTCATGACTTAAGCATATCACCCATCGCTGCCCAGGCACTCGCGCCGCCGCAGCACACTCATTTTACTTTTTTCATGATATCTATCCGACTCCTAATGCTGGGGCCTTAAACACCTAAGAGGATCTTGTCTGGGTGGGTGATGTACTTGGCATAGCCATCCACGCCCGTAGCACCCTGCTTGGGCTCCCCTACCCACCTTGGACAGTGAATGGCACCAATTTCAGCCAGGTATTCCGAGTTCCACTCAGGTGCTTAGAGTAATGGCTGTAGCTCTGGGCCAGCCTTCGAACTATCCCCTCACCCTGCTTATGTGTCCTGATCAAGGGCCCTAAACAGATCTACGATCCTCATTTTTAGACCTCAGGACCTGAGAGGGCTGAAGGCCAGAAGGCAGACTCCTCAGCCTCTAGAATCTCTTGTGCTGGCCTCCTAACCCCAGCCCACAGGTCTTGGACACAGTATACTTTCCAGAGAATCTGGTACCAACACTCTGGAGATGGATGGAAGGTTTGGAGCAGGACACCAGAAGAGGAAGGAATTCCCAGGTGGTGCAGTGCCTACCAAAGCAAGAGCTGCAAGAGACTTGGGTTGGATCACTGGGTTGGCAAGATCCCCAGGAAGAGGAAATGGTAATCCACTCCAGAGATTCTTGCCCAAAAAATCCCATGGACAGAGGAGCCTGGCGGGGTACAGTCCAGTTCGGACACAATAGCATACGCTCCATGCTGCCAGTAGAGGTGGCTTGAAGCAACATCAAGGCAGGTGGCTGCCCCATCAGCCTAGATTCAGACCCAGGTTGTGAGCCACTGTCTGGCAGGGACAGGGCAGACCACTGCTGCCCTGACCTGTCTCCACCCCAGGGTCTCTGCCAGGAGCAGGGGCTGGGTAGGGTAGGCCTCAGCTCCTTCCACCTTAGGGTGTAGAGGTCGGCAAGAGGGGTGAAGCTGCAGATGAACGGGCTGCCAAGGTGGAAGAGCCATTTCCACAGACCCATGCCATGCATGCTGGGGCCTCTCAATGAGGTATTCCAGGAATGGACTTTGGACATACTGAGACCCAGAGTGGCATGGATGGTTTGGGGTTCTGAAATGCACACTGCAGGGCTTCTTGGGATGTTGCTCATAGTAGGGTCTCACAGGACATTACCTGGAGTAAGAGGAAGGGTCCATGGGTTGCTCTAAGGGTTACAATAGTTTTATTGGACTGAGTCAGTGAAGGAAGAACTGCATTTCCTGGATTGTGTGAACACTCACTGGGTGAGCTGGGGTCTTATCAGAAGGCAGACCACTGGGGATCATTCTAGGTTACAGGAAGTCATGGGGATCTGGGTCACAGGGACTTCTAAGGTCTTCAGGCAAGGTGTGGAAGTTGTAATGTTCTTTGATATAATGTTGAGGTGTCTTGTGTGGTGCATGGATGAGGCAGGAGATCAATTATCAATTATCAGGAGGTCCTCAAAGGGAGAGGGTGGTGCTGGGAATGGGCTTCAGACAAACATTCGGCCACAAGATGCATCAGCCATCCATGGGACATCCCCCACCCCACCCCAGCTGAGGGGCCTGGACTTTTCTGAGCAAGATTTTATCATCTCGTCCCAACCTACCCATCCCCAACCAGACCCACAGAAGGTCATAAGTCCATCAGAGGGGGAGATAAATTTAATTTAGAAATAAGCTCTGGACAGCCTTTTGATCAGAAGGGAGCCTCAGGGCCCACCAACAGAGAGAAAAGCCATCCTGAGTGGGTAAGGCCCCCAAGGGGAAGGGGACCAGCATGGGAGCCAGTGCAGGGAGGGTCATGAAACCAATCCTGTGCTCAGCAGGTACTGGTAGAGCCTGTGGAGAGAATGCGGGGTCAGGTCCTCACAAACTCCATATACACATCCTCAGCCTCAGGCGTCCCCAAGGCTGACTGGTTCAGGACAGTCCTGCCTTACACACAGCACAACATGTATTAATCCTCAAATTATACGGCTTTACTGCCTGAGTCCCAGGAAGGCTCTCAAAGAAGTCCATCTCACCTGGAGTGAGGAGTGGAACAGCTTTCTCAGGTAAGGAGCTGCAAAAGGAACATATCAGATTAGCATCCTCGAACTTTCTGTCCTTTCCCCCAACCAAGATTCCTGGTACCAATTTAAACAGTATGAAGGGTCAGAGGTTTCTCTGATAGAGGCCCCCCCAGGGTTGATTATCTGTGAATAACAAATTCTACTGCAAACCCAGGGACAGCCAGGACTCTGTCCTCCTTTTCCAAATTGTAGGACATTATGCCCAAATTGCTCTGCTCAGCTCAAAGGACACACAGTAGGGCCAATCTCACCTGTGCTTCTGCTTGTTCTTGCATTTGCATTTGCCACCTGTGAAAGAAGATACAGCCAGTGCAAAGAGCCTGGAAAGCCTGGGCCACCCTCCTCCCACCTGCTCCGCACCTCCACCCGACCCTGCTAGTCCCACTGCTCACTCAGGGCGAACAAGATTCCAGCGATGCACATGAGGCCTGCACAGATCATCCCGCCCAGCTGCAGGCCTTCCCAGTCTAGAGGAATGGAGAGAGGGCTGGCATCAGCCTGGCTCCACCCCACCCATTCAACAGATAGTTACGCGCACCTGCTTATACCGACACACTTATATTCCAGGCAACAAGCAGGACAAACTCATAAATACGTCATGTCATATCTGGTGGGAACAAGTACTAGGAAGAAAAATCAAGCAGAAATGCACAGAAAAAGAAGAGGCTTTGAAGAATGATCAAGGAAGGCTTTGCTGAAAGATGGCATTTGAGCTGAGACCCAGGGAAGATGAGGGTGTGTGGGGGACAGTGGCAGGCAGAAGGAGAGGACACCTCCTTATGGGGGTCGTAGGGCAGCAAGGAGCTGGTCCTGGGGAAGGCAAAAGAAGAGAGAGTGAATGGAAGAAAGGAGATCAGCTAGCTGCCTCCAGCCACTTTCCCAGGAGTCTTCCTAAACATTCTGCAGGCCCCTTACCTCCTTGCTGGAGGGAAATTCTCCCAAAGATGACAATACATGTTGGCCTGTCGTTCTCTTGATCCACCATGCTGATTCTTTAACTCCCAGTCTCATCCTCATTCTGCCCCTCCTTGCCCACTCCCTCAAGCCTCCCTCTGTCTACACTGGGCTACACATCACCCCTTACCAACTCTAGCAAAGGGGTCTAGCATAGGCAAGGGTAGGGGTCAGGGGCAAGGGATATCAGCTCTTACCATAGTAGAAGGGACTGTCTTTATCTGCAGGAAAGGAAGAAAAAAAAAAAAATGAACAACCAGAACCAGGAGGCAAGATGTGGGGTCTTAGAGAAAAAACACGGGGGCAGGACCAGCAGAGCAGTTTAGGGCCTCACTCACCAATCACGTCATTGGCTTCCAAGACAGGCAGTCCTGGGTGAGAGAAGCAGAGGGACTGTGTGTTAATTCATGATACTGGTCTCAAAATGAATCAGCAGGCAGGACACCAGCCCAGAGGCAAAAGATCAACCAGCCTTGCTTGAGGCACCAGAGCAGAGGGTGGGGGGACCCTGAGGTCACTGGTTCCCCTCCTCAGACCTTCTCCAACCCAAACAGACCTAGGATTTTGTCTCCTATTTTCTGGCCTTTGTGCCCCACTCCTCCGTCTCAGCCCTTCCTGCTATATCTCAGGCTTCTTGTTATTCTTTCTTATACTCAAAATGGGATGGTGTGTTGGTATCTTTACCCTCTCCTGAAAAGCTTCCTACCCAGATGCTGGCTAATGATCTGCCTCCTAAAGAAGTAGGGAACACTGGTCTCTTCTTGCCAACAGGCGATTATAGTTTCCCAACGTTCCATGATTCAGGATAATGTTGGGAACGTCTACTGTACTGTAATCAGGTTGGCCCAAAAGTTCGTTCGGGTTATAAGCTCTGTGGAACCTTTTGGCCAACTCAATACTTCCTTTTTGTTTATCTTTAAGTTAGTAGTCTAAATGAAAACCCATTTATTCAACATTAGGTGCCTTTTATGAGATGCTCTCCTGGTTTTCACAGCCTTGGTAGGTGAGTGAGCAGCAGCAGGGTCACCTTGGAAGGACTTACCGGCCAACAGGAGGAGAAGGGCCTGGGTCACTCCGTCCATGACACAGCGGCACGCAGGTCCGGTCTGCAGGAGAAGAGAGCAGGCTGGGGTCAAACAGCCCCAACCAGCTCCACGCTCACGGAGGCCAGTGGCACAAATCTCAAGGCTTCTTGTGGGGTGGACATGAAAAAGTTACTAATTTCTGTGTCCTTGTCTAGAATTAATAATAGTAATACCTCTAATACTTAGAGCGATGCCTGCACATATTGAGTTGCTCAAGGAATTTGTTCAGGTTTTTCTGTATCATCAGATGGAAAAACTCAAACAAACTTTCTGGCCAACCCATATGAGGTTTTGTTAAAATCTGGTAATCAGATGTCTGACACACCTTCAGGAGGAGGGCTACTGCTCTAACTCAGGCTTTGGTGCCTGCCTTCCAGACCCCCAGCTCAAAGGACTTGAGGTATTGTTTCCAAAGATCTGGGCCTGGGCCACTACTAGGCTGAAGTCCAAGACAGCCTCCAGCTAGGGCATACCTGGACTTCCCAGGGAGTGCAGTGGTAAAGAACCCTCCTGCCAATGCAGAAGATGTGGATTTGATCCCCTGGTTGGGAAGATCTCCTGGAGAAGGAAACGGCAACCCACTCCAATATTCTTGCCTGGGAAATCCCATGGACAGAGGAACCTGGCAGGCTACAGTCCATGTGGTCGCAAAGAGTCAGACATAACTGAGTGTGCACACACAGGGCATGCCCAGAACTCCTCTGAGTGAGCAATGGGACAGGGGAAGTGGAAGAGTTGGGGGCAGATGCTGGGTGCACACAAAGGCCTCCCACCCCAGCCCCAGCCAAAGACCATGCTCCAGGTAGCCTCAAATTCCACTCTCAGAGTACAGACTGCTGTTAGCAGAAAAGTGCCTGGTGGCTGGAACATGGCCCCTCCTTTCTCCTTAGGGTGGGAACTATTTCTGTCTTCATTTATTAGTCCCTAGAGTGGCTGTGTCCTGAGATAAGACGCTCCCAGCTTTCTGCCTATTATTAGCCTCAGGCAGGCATAGGGATTGTCAGTGTTCCAAATTGCAACCCCAGTTATTATGTGTTGGGCCCAGCCAGCTGGAGAATTCCTCTCTCAGCACTTAATAGCTGTGTGACTCAGCCAGGTTACTTAACCTGTCTGTGCTTCAGTGCCCTGTAAAAATGAGTATAACTATAAGAACAACCTCCTAAGGTTGTGTTTGAATTGAATGAGTTACTATATGTTGAGCCTAAGAATAGTGCCAAGCACATAATAAGTACTGAAACATGTTACAGTAAGTAAATACACAAGTATATGGATCCTTTTGTGGTAGGAAGTCAGGACTATTAATCTGCTCCTTCAGAACATGGGGGTCTTTTGGCTTTGAGCAGTTTGTAAACCGGGCCCTCCATTGGCCTGTTTCTCCCTGCCCCTTCTATCACCCTGGAACTTCTGGATCACGAGGGGCACAACTCCCCATTATTCTTTAGCCAAAGACTGCCTCCTGTTTCCTCCAGCCCCCAGTCCACCTTCCGCATGATGGTGCTCAAAGGGCAGGCAGCTTCCAGTCCTCCAAACCCCCAAACACATCTGTTACTG
The DNA here is from genome assembly GCA_006410735.1 of Raphicerus campestris. NCBI lineage: Eukaryota > Metazoa > Chordata > Mammalia > Artiodactyla > Bovidae > Raphicerus > Raphicerus campestris. The sequence continues at coordinate 279,916 of SJYW01001345.1, forward strand.
GGAATACCTAGGCAGGTAGCATACCCTTCCTCAGACTGGTACTCCAGACCACCCCTCCACCTCCACCCTTCTGCCTAGGAGTCCTGAAGTCCTAGCAGAAACCTGCTCACCTGGGAGCCTTCTCCTGAGCTCAACTGAGAGCCGGCTGGGTGCAGAGAGCTGGTCTGAGGAGGCTTCTAGGGCTGCGTCCAGCCCAGGTGGGTTCCGGTTTTTTAAGCCCGCGGCCCCGCCTGCCCAGGGCAACAATACTATCAGGCAGAAGGAACTGGTCAGATTCCTTGAGAATCTGGAAGGATTCCTGCAGCTCCCTCTCCCCAGTGTGCTCTTAAAGGAGACTGCCACACCCGGCGGACAGCGGAGTGAGAGACCCAGGCCCACTCAGAGTCTAAGGCAATGGTGGGGAGCGGGCTGGGCCCCAGTCCCTTTTCATGAGGAGAAGGTGGGCTTTCTGCTTCTTTAGCTCACCTGGACCCTAAAAGAGAGGTCCAGAAAGGTGCTGGAGGGAACCAGGATGTTTCTGGGTACTTATACCAAAAGTAAGGGTTCCAGGACTTCTGTAGGGGAGTGTCCCAGAAACTTGGTGTCAACGAAGAGTCAGGGTCTGGCCTTGAGGCTCCATTTGCTCAGTGGGCTCATTGCTTTTCCTTGGACTGGTTTTGTCGAGGCGAAGAAATGGGGCTGACGGGTGCCCCTTAAGATGGCCCACCCTCTGACCAGCCCTGACAACCACTTAGCTGCAGACAGAGGGGGACAGAAGCTGGAATCAGAACCACCCCCCATTTCCTCAGTTCCTGCCTACTGCCTGGGGGCAGGGGTGTAAGATAGGGTGGTGGGGCCAGGTCAGAGGCAGGAGGAGGACCACCAGCCCCAAGATGAGGAGTGGGCCACCTCCATCTGTGGACCCCATGCCTGGCCAAATTCTCTTCCTGTCCCTAACCCCCCACCTACCTTCTATCTGTACTCTTGACCTTGGATGACTCCAGGCCTATTATCCTGTCTCCCCTCCCTAATTCCTCTCTCTTCACCCTCTTCTCCAATGCATGGTGACCAACTGAAACAGGACTGTTGCCTCCCTATTCCCTCCCAATGCCCAGTCATGGATACTGATAGATTTTGATTGAATTGTTGAGTCATTGAGGACAGGAAGCCATCAGTGGATAACGGTGTTAAGGGTCAGAGGGCAGGACAGAGCCCTGAAAGACAGGGGTGGGAAGGATTCAGAGAGGACCTTCCTAGTGCAAACATGTGGCGCCTCCTCACGAAAACCTTCCATGGTGCTTCCTATTCTTGATTCAGTTTGTACAGAGTTTAAATCAGGGCCTCTGGGGCCAGAAAGAGCTGGCCCCAGCTTGCCAGTAGCTCACTGAGTGTTCTCAATCAGCTCCTTCATGTCAAGCCTCAGTTCCCTCTCCTCTAAACTGCAGTAACAATAGGACTTACCTGAGGTTTGGGGTGGAGGTGTTGCAGGGGCAAGGGGCTGACCCATGGCTGGTCTTCAATTTGTATTTGTGGAATGAATGCCTCCCAGGCCCCATGTAAGGAGAGTCTGTGAAACTTAAGATTCAGAAAAACCATTAACAGTTCATACCTTGAAGTCAGCCCCAGGCTCTGTTAGTTACTTGCTATACGCACTTGAACAACTTACCTCTTCCAGCCTGTTTGCTCGTCCATGAAGTGGGAACTATGACTGAGCTGACTCTGAGTATGTGCTGTGATGATGACATCTGATTATGCTGCTCAGTTCACAGGAGCTATTTGTGTAACTGGGAATGGCCTTTTATACACACAGTGAGCCCTGCAGCATGAGAGAAACTGTGCCCCAGGGAAGATAAAAGTCTTGCTCAAGGTCACGTTGTATGCCATGGTAGCAGAGTGGAAACTCAACTCAAGTTTTCCCACTCCACATGTGAGAAATAAACAGCAAGAAAGGAAGCATTTGTAAGAAGAGGACTGTTTTAAGTCCCAAGTGTTTGGAAAGATCTCCAGAAAGTATGAAAATGACCTCAGATCCACTTCTCCAGAAGGTTCTAGCACTTTTACTCCATCCTGAAGCTGCTGCCCACTTGAAGGATCCTCCATTTCCATCCCCATCACCATGAGATATTATCACCTTTAACAGGTACAAGGAAAACTTCACCTGTGTCAGGTGTTATTGCCACTGGTTGAAGGTAGAGGACAGGTTGAGCCCAGGACAGAACCAGGGAGAAGGAGCCCAGCTACCTGTGTGTAACTTCTGTGAGCACACAGTGAGTTACCACCTCATCTCCCGCTTTTGCCAGAGTTCGGTGTAGATGCATTAAGACTGAGTGTTGCTTCTGTCCCCTCTTAGAGGCCCCAAAGGCTGGCCACACACTCAGTGGCGGGCAACAATGCTTTCCACACTGGAAGCAAAATAAATCAGTTCCCAAGCTAATGAATTTAGCTTCTTAGATATATTAAACTCAGTGCTTATAAGTGATCACGAAGGTGCATGTAGAAAACTTTACAAGCTTTGAATATTATTAAGAATTGTCTCGGGGCACTTTCCTGGTGGTCCACTGGCTAAGATTCCAAGCTCCCAATGCGAGGAGCCCAGGTTCAATCCTGGGAACCAAGATCTCCCAGTTCAGTTCAGTTCAGTTGCTCAGTCATGTCTGACTCTGCTACCCCATGAATTGCAGCATGCCAGGCCTCTCTGTCCATCACCAATGCCCAGAGTTGACTCAAACTCACATCCATCGAGTCAGTGATGCCATCCAGCCATCTCATCCTCTGTCATCCCCTTCTCCTCCTGCCCCCAATCCCTCCCACCATCAGAGTCTTTTCCAATGAGTCAACTCTTCACATAAGGTGGCCAAAGTATTGGAGTTTCAGCTTTAGCATCATTCCTTCCAAAGAACACCCAGGACCGATCTCCTTTAGAATGGATTGGTTGGATCTCCTTGCAGTCCAAGGGACTCTCAAGAGTCTTCTCCAACACCACAGTTCAAAAGCATCAATTCTTTGGTGCTCAGTTTTCTTCACAGTCCAACTCACATCCATACATGACCACTGGAAAAACCATAGCCTTGACTAGACTGACCTTTATTGGCAAAGTAATGTTTCTGCTTTTCAATATGCTATCTAGGTTGGTCATAACTTTCCTTCCAAGGAGTAAGCGTCTTTGAATTTCATGGCTGCAGTTACCATCTGCAGTGATTTTGGAGCCCCCCAAAATAAAGTCTG
>SJYW01001345.1:285339-306162 GCA_006410735.1 Raphicerus campestris
TGAGCATTCTTTGGCATTGCCTTTCTTTGGGATTGGAATGAAAATGGACCTTTTCCAGTCCCATGCTCAGGTCCAAACAAATGAGACATTTTGTGTTTTTTTTTTTGCATTGTTTGGAAAAGAAATTTGGAAAAGATCTCCCAAACCTCATGCCAAAAAAAAAAAAGTGTCTCATTTGTTTGGAGTATTTAGGATGAACAACTGGACTGGCAGTGAAGGCTGTTTTCAGGAAGTCATTTTCAAGGAGATCTGGCCATTTGCCCAGCTTCTTGGGCATGCATTCCTTATCAGAATGTCTGGAACCATCCATCTGGGCCTGATTTCTTATCTACCAGATGGGGAGCTTGGTGAGAGGAACTGAGACCTACAGGGAAATCAAACCTCTGATGATGGAAGGTTCAGAGGAGTAGGTGATGGAGAGGCAGCCTCAGTCAGATGGATGCAGATGAGAGCCTAGAGGTATCAAAAGTCAAAAGAGAGAATACAGCAAGGTCCAGCTCTGAACTCTCCCTTCCCCTTCAGGACTTCAGTGCTGCAAATGATACAAAGGACCTTGTGTGGAACAAGGGAAGTCTGTTGCCAAGAGTGGCCACCTGAAAATCAGCACTCACATCAGGATTCTCTCTTCTGCTCATGTCAATCACTGCTAAAGCTCTTCATACTCCCAAACTATACTTTTCCCCTTCCCAAAGCATTACCAGTTACTCTGTGGAGAACATAGATGCATCCTCAAAGTCATTAATTTTTCTGAAGAAAGGTTCTAAAACNCTGCTAAAGCTCTTCATACTCCCAAACTATACTTTTCCCCTTCCCAAAGCATTACCAGTTACTCTGTGGAGAACATAGATGCATCCTCAAAGTCATTAATTTTTCTGAAGAAAGGTTCTAAAACAGGAATTAGCTAAGTGTGGCCAGAGATAAAAGGGAAGTGGCTAGTATTATGCCTGGCACAGAGTGGAAGTGTTTTTTTCCTGCCTTCGAAGATAGACTGAATGTCACGGGCGTCAGTAGAAAGCTGAGATTGTCTATTTTGATGAATCTGGTAGAGAAGAGAAAAGACTTCATTCATGAGAGAACAAGGATAAAGGAAATCTCTGAAGCTTCTAGTCAGAAATACTCAACTCCCACCTGGACCCCTTCTGTGCTGTCTCCCTCAGGAGCCCCCCTGTCATTTCTGTCTGTTTCGCATCTGGGTATGTATTTAACTTCATTGGCTGGACTGGCAGTGAAGGCTGTTTTCATGTGAAGTCCAGTTTACATGTTCGGCAGGTCCCTTTCTGTGTGCTCAGGGTGCTGGGCTCCTCCCTTACAGACCTGGGTCTCACTTTCTTTGAGGACTGTGTGGAGGAAGGAAGCCTGACTTCACTCACTTGCCTACCAGTGCGGGAGCAGGAGGTGAATGGGTGCAAAACAAAGAGGTGAATGAGTGCAGGGAAAGCCATTTGAAGGGTAGAGGCAGTTTGAGGGCTTTTTCCTGGATCTCAGTCTAGGCTGACTCCTGTGCAATTGGGAGGCGGCAGGATGGGCCCATCACTTTGCGCGATCTGAGCCTTCCAGACTAGGGGATACTGAAACGATGTGTTGGGAGTGTCTCAAGAATGGGGATATGGAGGTCTCTGCGACAGTCAGTGACTGCCTGGCTCTCTTCGGCCAACTCCGGCCAAAAAGACTTCATTGACTTTTAGGATGTCCCTCCAAGAAGCCATCCGTGCCCACTATACCTCGTGCAGGGGGCCGAGAAACAGCCATTCGGAGCAGGACTATAATGACTTCCAGCCAATCGGCAACAAGGAAAGGGAGATGAGGCGGGGCCTTGGGCAAAGCCGCTTGTGAGGCGCAGGCGCAGGCCCAGGCCGTGTGGGCGGGGCTTTTCTGGCCTGGAAGCGGTCCCTCTCATTCCCGTGCGGATAGGCCCTACTTGCGTTCTCGCGAGTGGCTGTCAAGCAGCCGTCCTAATACGCGTGCGCAGTTTTCCTTTCTTCTCTGCGTCGGCCTGTAACGGTCGGGGTTCTGGTTGTTTCTGGAGCCTTTGTTCATCCGTTTATCCGTTCCTGCCGCCGAGATGGCCGTAGTCTTCCGAACCTGGGTCCTTAGAGACTGTGAGGGATAGCTGAGGTGAAGGGACAGAGCATCGGATGAGCTCTAGGAGGCCAAGGAGGAGGGGGACGAGCCGAGGAGGCGGACCGCAGGGAGTGAGGCCAGGAAGCCGGAAGAAGACCTTGGGAGGGAGGGCTTCAAGCTGGGGAGAGACATTGTTAGATTTGCACTTGAGAAGGCCCATCGAAGAATGAGGATGAAAACCTGTGCGAGAGGAGAGAAGCGCAAGCGTTCCCAAAACAGATTCCGGGAGATGTCATTTCTCATCGACCTTTCATTCAGCTTCTGTTAGAGCTCCCCCAGGGGTCTCTTGGCCAACTGCTGCTCCTGTCTCTCAACCATACTCCTCAGCCCTCGACGTTATTATTGAAGTACCTCCTGGACACACGGCCCAGTCAACCACTTCTGAAATAAACCTTTCCATTGTGTCACTTCCCCCATAGCCAACCCTGTGTCATTTCAGAATTCCCTGAAAAGTTACTCCTTTATCCACCTGGTCCCACAGGCCAACACTGAGCACATCATAATGGGGATTATCTACTGATGGGTGTCACCTCCCTCAGATGATGACCTTAAGGGTAAGGGGACTAGCATCCCGCACTCTGGGTGTATCCACAGTGGCAGCCTTAGTGAGTGCTTGCTACCTGGCAGGCTACTTTCCACCACTTTTCCCATGTTAATTCATATCATCGCAACCTTTCCAGAGAAGGCTCTCACCTTGTTTCAGGATGAGGAAACTAGGTGAAGAGAGATTAAGAGAAGCATGCTGGGAAGCTGCTGTATAACACAGGGACCTCAGCGCGCTAACCTAGAGGGGTGGGATGGAGTCAGGGGTGGGAGAGAGGTTCACGGGGGAGGGGATATATATATACGTATGGCTGACTGAAGTTGGCAGAAGCCAACACAATATTATAAAGCAATTATTTTCCAGTTAAAATGAATTATAAAAAAAAAAAGCATCCAACCTCACAACTGGAAATGACAGCTCCAGAACCAGTTCTTTTAACCACCACTCTCCACGTTAAACTGAATGTGATTTAATTTTGAATGTGATTTAAAAACAGCTTTGATTTCACATACGAAACAATTCTCCCATTTAAATTGTACAATTTCAGTGTTTTTTAGATTGTATGTTGGAGATATATGTGTGTGTGTGTGAGTGTGTGTATTTCTCATTGGTGTGCATGCATACGTGAATTTTAGGCTGATGTCTGTTTAGATATTTTGTGTCCATAAACGTGTATTTTCACTAACATGCCAATTGTGGGAAAGTTGGTATTACTATATCTGTACTGGGCTTCCCAGATGTCACTAGTGGTAAAGAGTCTGCCTGCCAATGCAGGAGATGTGGGTTAGATCCCTGGGTTGGGAAAATCCCCTGGAGGAGGGCATGGCAACCACTCCAGTATTCTTGCCTGGAGAATCCCATGGACAGAGTCTGCCGAGCTATATAGTCCATAGGGTTGCAAAGAGTTTCAGACATGACTGAAGCAACTTAGCATGCATGTACATACATGTANGCATCGGATGAGCTCTAGGAGGCCAAGGAGGAGGGGGACGAGCCGAGGAGGCGGACCGCAGGGAGTGAGGCCAGGAAGCCGGAAGAAGACCTTGGGAGGGAGGGCTTCAAGCTGGGGAGAGACATTGTTAGATTTGCACTTGAGAAGGCCCATCGAAGAATGAGGATGAAAACCTGTGCGAGAGGAGAGAAGCGCAAGCGTTCCCAAAACAGATTCCGGGAGATGTCATTTCTCATCGACCTTTCATTCAGCTTCTGTTAGAGCTCCCCCAGGGGTCTCTTGGCCAACTGCTGCTCCTGTCTCTCAACCATACTCCTCAGCCCTCGACGTTATTATTGAAGTACCTCCTGGACACACGGCCCAGTCAACCACTTCTGAAATAAACCTTTCCATTGTGTCACCTCCCCCATAGCCAACCCTGTGTCATTTCAGAATTCCCTGAAAAGTTACTCCTTTATCCACCTGGTCCCACAGGCCAACACTGAGCACATCATAATGGGGATTATCTACTGATGGGTGTCACCTCCCTCAGATGATGACCTTAAGGGTAAGGGGACTAGCATCCCGCACTCTGGGTGTATCCACAGTGGCAGCCTTAGTGAGTGCTTGCTACCTGGCAGGCTACTTTCCACCACTTTTCCCATGTTAATTCATGTCATCATCGCAACCTTTCCAGAGAAGGCTCTCACCTTGTTTCAGGATGAGGAAACTAGGTGAAGAGAGATTAAGAGAAGCATGCTGGGAAGCTGCTGTATAACACAGGGACCTCAGCGCGCTAACCTAGAGGGGTGGGATGGAGTCAGGGGTGGGAGAGAGGTTCACGGGGGAGGGGATATATATATATACGTATGGCTGACTGAAGTTGGCAGAAGCCAACACAATATTATAAAGCAATTATTTTCCAGTTAAAATGAATTATAAAAAAAAAAGCATCCAACCTCACAACTGGAAATGACAGCTCCAGAACCAGTTCTTTTAACCACCACTCTCCACGTTAAACTGAATGTGATTTTATTTTGAATGTGATTTAAAAACAGCTTTGATTTCACATACGAAACAATTCTCCCATTTAAATTGTACAATGTCAGTGTTTTTTAGATTGTATATTGGAGATATATGTGTGTGTGTGTGAGTGTGTGTATTTCTCATTGGTGTGCATGCATACGTGAATTTTAGGCTGATGTCTGTTTAGATATTTTGTGTCCATAAACGTGTATTTTCACTAACATGCCAATTGTGGGAAAGTTGGTATTACTATATCTGTACTGGGCTTCCCAGATGTCACTAGTGGTAAAGAGTCTGCCTGCCAATGCAGGAGATGTGGGTTAGATCCCTGGGTTGGGAAAATCCCCTGGAGGAGGGCATGGCAACCACTCCAGTATTCTTGCCTGGAGAATCCCATGGACAGAGTCTGCCGAGCTATATAGTCCATAGGGTCGCAAAGAGTTTCAGACATGACTGAAGCAACTTAGCATGCATGTACATACATGTACTATGCTTTTTTTTTTTTTAATTGAAGTATGTACTTATTTATGTATTTATTTTTGGCCTCACCACACAGCATGTGGGATCTTAGTTCCCCAACCAAGGATTGATCCAGTGTCCCTTGCATTGGAAGGGTTGTTTTAACCACACTGGATAACCAGGGAAGTCCCTATGATTTTTTTTAATTTAATGCTATAATTTGATCTTAAATCTTTCAAAGTATTTTCATTCTAATATAATTACTTGATATGTATTCACTGATTCAATGTCTGTCTTGAATTTTACTACTGTTCTGGCACTTTTTCCAGGAACTGAGGGTGCCAGCTGGGTAATGCAAAGCTTCTGCCTTGAACAGCTGACATGATGAGGATGAGTAGGAAAGAGAAAAAAGCTGGTATAGTATTTCAAGTATATGAGTATAGTGAAGACACATAAAGCGTCTGAGTTATATAGTGATGGAGGAGAGAGACTGCCTTCTTAGAAGATTAGAGAGTTGGCCAGTGTTCGAAATACAGGTTTAAAAATATTTGTGTTGACATAGTCATAAATTTCCCTTGGCCCATTTCACCCTTGTTAAACTGAGCCAATGAAGTAAAATACATACCCAGATTTCAGATTAGAGCATAATTTATGAAAAGGGTCTCTTATCTAGATCAAGTTGCTCTCATTCCAAGAAATGTCTCTCCTTCAAACTTGTTTATCCACATCTTTGTATAAGTTAGTTATAATAAGATTAAGTGTCTGATAAAGAGCATTACTTACTTATTTGGCAATAATAGAATAAAAGAATGTTTTTACTGGCGTTGAATGTTACAGTTGAAAAGCTAAAAACAGTAGCTCAACAGACCAAAGACACTAGGCTTGGAGAAGGGGTCTTAACTGTGTTTGTTAGCACTAAATATGACTATGAATGTCAGTAGTTTCTAGAACCTTGCCTGGAGGATAAAGAATGCATTGAATTTGTGGCCACCTGCAATCTGGATTCAAAAGCAATCAAAGCTTGGCAAAGTCTTTGTTGTCTCCACTAGAGTAGCTCATCTAAAAGTCCCCTAATGTTTTGCAGTTATATGTTAGGCAGTGTTACCAATAAACAAAGAGTTCTACTCCAATCAGACTACGTAACAGGATGACAAGTTCCTCCCAGAAATGTTAACCAAATTAAAATCACTACTGAAGTTGAAGATTAGTAAACAATGGGAAATCATATTTTAAAAGTTGTATAGCACTTTTTTCTCCTGTCATGTAGAAAGTCTTGCAGTTTCATGGATAAAATCTTTAAGTTCTTAATAAACTAGTAAAATATTAATATATTAACTTCTAATGATCAACAGTGGCATTTTCCATAGTGAGGGTCTGAAGCCATCCCTGCTCCCTGCTCTGTGCATTCATTGCACACAGCACTTGGAGAACCAGTTTTGCCGCTGGAACTGGGTGGAGTTTGCTGTATTCTACTTTTTCATCCATGGTGACTGAGACCTTCAAAGCTCCTAGGCTTGGGCAGAGTGGGGTGCACAGGATCTCAGTTTGATTTCTAAATTGGCATACCTACCTTGGGAAACAAGAGGCATTGCTTCTGAAAACTGGAATAGTGCAAACGTGGTGCCCAGCAGCAATGCCCCACGTAAGGCCTTCAGAGCACAAAGATACCAGCCCCAGAAGAGAGGCCAAGGGCAGATCTTGGGAGGGAGCTGAAACCGGCTCAGTGCTGAAAGTTCCAAGAAAAAGAACACAAAGTATGAACATAAAATGTTTGTGTGAAAGTTCATATGTATTTAGAATAACAGAACGTTTGCCTTTTTTTTTTTTTTAATTGCATGGCTGTGGGATCTTATTTCTTGGACTAGGGATTGAACCTGGGCCCAGGGCAGTGAAAGCACCGAGTCTTAACCAGTGGACTTCCAGGGTTAATATTGCAAAGTGTGTGCCCATTTTACAGATGAGAAATGGAAGTTTGGAAGGATTAAATGAACTCTACAAGGCCAGACTGACTCCAAAGTCCCAAGTTTGAACTCTGTTCAGTGCCACACTTTGCAATATTAACTGAATCCTCATAACAATGTTATGAAGTGGACCCTATTAGTATTCTGTCTTATATTAGGGGAAGTGGAAGCAAGGAGAGCCAGATGGTAAGTGGTAGGATCAGAATTAGAATCCAAGAAACTTCCCTGGCAGTCCTGTGGTTAAGACTCCGTACTTTCACTGCAGGGGGTTGCAAGTTCCATCCCTGACTGAGAAATTAAAATCCTGTGTGCTGTGTGGCATAGCCAAAAAAGTTAAAAAGAAAGAATTAGAATCCAGAAGGTCATAATCTAGGCCTCTAGGCCACAGATAGTGGCCTCAGGGTGAGACTAGTTGGGGAAGGTGAGAAGAGAATGCAGGAGAACTGAAGTTGGAGTTGACATTTCCTACCTTCCCAAGTCCCTCCGCTGTTAACTCACCCCACGTTCTCCAGGAGCTTGCTAAGTGCCAGCAAGGAGGTGGTCCTGGAACATAACACAAAAATTAGCAGACTACATGGGGCAGATAAAGCCACGAGGTGTCCATGGTGGGTTAAAACAGATCCTGTTTTTCATCAGCTAGTCAGGGGTCTTTAGCAAGCCAGGAGATATCCCTGGACCCTCCAAATTTACAGCAAAACGGAGTCAGTTGGGAGGAAACCCATAGTCAGTTTTGTTTTCTCCAGGCAAAGTGCTACAGAATTTTTTTTTTTTTTAACTTTTCGGCCCAAGCACACAGCTTGTGGAATCTTAGTTTCCTGACCGAGGATGGAAGCTGTGCCCCCTGCAGTGGGAAGCACAGATCCTCAACCACTGGACTGCCAGGGAAGTCCCTACTGAAGTCTTTAAAAATATTTATTTATTTGGCTGTTCTGGGTCTTGGTCACGGCATGTGGGACCTTCAGTTGTAGCATATGGGATTTAGTTCCCTGGTCCCCAAGCCCCCTGTGTTGGGAGCATGGAGTTTTAGCCACTGGACCATCAGGGAGGTCCCTATAGAGATTTTTATGTATAAGAAAATATACATTATGTATATGAAGGAGACCTGGGAAATACACTCACCAGGAGAAAGAGAAGGGCAAAGAGACAATGGCTGCCGGGTTTCAGAAGCTGTAAATCTGGACTTGCCACCAGCACCCCAGCCTGTCCCAGGGAAAGCCCTGAAATAAGCTAATTTGTACCAGTGAGTCTCAGAAAGGGGGAGGAATTAGAGTGCCAGGAGCTTCTGAAAGGTGTATTTGGATGGGGCTGGAGGACTACCTGGAAGTCCATGGGAACAACAGGGCTTTTCCTGTTTGGCAGGTCCTCCCACCTGCTGGCAGCCATCTGTGTGTCTGTGTCTCCGAATGTTGCTTGGTGTTACTTTCTGAATTTGTCTGAGACTTTCTTTCTGTCCCTCTCCCATCCCTCTAGGTGTCTTAAGTTGTTGGCATCTTTATTTCTATATCTTTGCTATATCCACGTGTCTCTCAATGCCTCCCTGCCTTAAGTTTCTCTGTGACATTACTGTCCCTTCAGGCCAGGCCCAGAAACTGCCCCCTCAGGCCACAGCCCCACCAGGCATGAAGCCAGTGGTCAGGTCCTCATTTCACTTACCCAGGGCCCTTTCTGTGGCCTGGCCTCTGACTCAGGCAAGAAAAGGGTGTGGGATCCCAAGGTGGTTTTCATTTGGGGAGACAGGGAAGAGTCCACCCCCAATAGCCACTAGGTGGCAGTCAAGGACTGCTTCAGCATTGGTTCTTCCCCTGTGGGTGAGTGCTCCCAGTGGTACTCTTGATACAGGACTTGACAGGACTGTCCTTGGCTTGACCTGGTTGAGGCTTTTGGTGGGAAAAGCTTGTCTTCATAACATTCAGGTGCCGTAACAGCTACATTTAACCAACTATTAAGTATCTGCTTATATGTTTATTGAATCACTCTATACATCTTCTTTATCAAGAAATGTGAAAAATATATTTTCCTATGTATATAGTGTCAACTTAGACATTATATTTATCTAACTACTGTATATGCAAATGGCTAGCTTTACCAATCTACGGAGATAAATCTGTATATTTACTATGCATGGGCTTCCCTGGTGGCACAGTGGTAAAGAATCCACCTGTCAATGCAGGAGACATAAGGGATGTGGGTTCAATCCCTGGGTTGGGAAGATCCCCCTGGAGGAGGAAATAGCAACCCATTTCAGTATACTTGCCTAGGAAATTCCACGGACAGAGGAGCCTGGCGGGCTACAGTCCATGGGGCTGCAAAGAGTCAAACATGGTTGAGTGACTGAGCGTGCATGTACCATGCGTATGTATACCATTTCTCCACTTAGAATTAATTTAAGCACTATTCTACACTTTTTCTTCATTTTTTAAAATATTCATGTAACCACTATATTTGTCTAACCACATAATTTTTATTAAAGTAGTCTTCATTTCTGTCCATAGGGAGATAGATGTAATACATTTCTTCTATAGATGGTAGATTCTTTCTCTGCTTTATGAAATGTTATATATACTGCATGCTTCATATTGCTGACATGTGTGTGCATTTCCAGTGCTCTTCATGAGGACTTATTCCGTCTAGGCTGTTGTTGTTGATCATTATGAACCCGAGTCTTTGGGGCCTTCAAAGCCCTGGCGGTCCAGTGGCTAAGACTCTGCACTCTCAATGCAGCCTAAATTATCATCATATATCACACATCTTTATTTAGCACTTATGTATGCATGTAGCACTTACGTTTTCCATTGTGTTTCACGTTCTTACCAAAGGTCCCTGTGCTTTCTGCCCTTCTCATGCAGGATAGACTCTTAGATGATGTGGCCTTTGGTGGCAGCAGCTCAGCAGGCCAGCGTATCAACCACATGGCTCATGGCGGCTCCAAGGACACCACATGCACTCGACTAACACCCCCTTCCAAAGCTTACCTGTACTTCTCACTTTTCACTGCCCTATCCTTTTATTTGGGAAGGTTTTCTCACATGGTGGGAGGAGTGGTGTCCCAGGGCAGGTTACAAAGGTCACACATCATCTGGGGGCTGTAGGGGAACATAATTCACCACTCCAAAACGTCTCTCTGGTATGTGGATTATTTCCAGCTGAAAATAGTCAAGGACCAAAAGACTCCGGAAGAAACTTTGGCCCTGCCCTTCACCTCCCCAGTCCACATTCAGCTTGTTCTAGCATGAACAGGAATTCAGGGTGAGGTAGACCAACAGAAATGAGAGTTCATGGGGAATAGGTCAATAACCACCTCAGGACTTCCCTGGCAGTCCAGTGGCTAAGACTCTGCACTCCCAATGCAGGGAGCCTGGGTTAGATCCCTGCTTATGGAACTAGATCCCACATGCTGCAACTAAAGATCCGGCATGCCTGTTTTCACCTCACAGTTACGGGGGTCAGGAGTCCAGGTGTGCCAGGCAGAGTTCTCTGGCAGGGTCCCAAGGGCCAAGTCAAGGTGTGGGCCTGCTGGTTTCTTATCTGGAGGCTCTGAGCAGGAATATTTCTAAGCCCAGTTGAGTTATTGGCAGAATCCAGTTCCTTGGCTATAGGACTTGCAGCACAGGGACGAGGAGAGGTCCTTGAGGGTAGTGGAGCCCCAAAACCCACCTCTCTCCCAGGGGCCTCAGCCCCTAAGCCCCACCCACACACAGCAGACCACCGTGGTCTCCATGGTGATGGTAAACAAACCTCAGCTTTCATCTGGCTACCCTTTTCATCTCTCACGTATAACCCAGGGAGATGGAATTGGAGGTGAGATGAGGTCTGGTGCCCAGGGCAGCAGGCACTGGAAGGACAGGGAGGGGCTAAGAGCCTAGATGGAAGTGGAGGGATATGGGGAGGGGGCCTTGAGGGTCCTAGGACCCAGAGCAGAGTTTAGAGCTCAGATCAGTACACCCTGGTCCTTCACTGATGTCACTGCCTGCATCCACATTGGCCTCCTTCCTTCTCTGGGTCTTTGTTCATTACATTCTGCCCCCTAGTATTCCATGCCTGTCCATGGATTAATAGCCCAGGGAGAGGGACCTCCACCACCACCCTGATGATTTAAACATGACTCTGAGCTTGGAACTGACCTTGGCACTGCCTTTCATGTTCCTACTCCATGTGTGTTAGTTGTTCAGCCGTGTCCAACTCTTCCGGAACCCATGGACTGTAGCCCACCAAGCCCTCCAGGCTCCCCTGGCCATGGAATTTTTCAGGCAAGAATACTGGAGTGGGTTGCCATTTCTGCTTCTGGCCAATTCACTCTCCCAAGACATCCTCCCTGCCCTGACTCTCCGTGAAAACTTGGTTCCATTTTGACTAACTTGACAGAAGTAGTCAGGAGGGAACCTCTGGGCTGCCCTCCAGGGTGAACTCTTTTGCTCCTCCAAGTGACCTCATTGCCTCTCCTTGCTCAGGGACATGTTCCTCCACTCCTGCACTTCCTCTGTCCTCTTCCACTGAAACATTCCCATCAGTAGGAAAGCATGACCCCACTGGTCTTTCTTGACCTAGCAGATATTTCATGGAGGATAATTTCTTTCTCTTTGAAGTATTCATTTTTTTCCTTGGCTTCCAGCACTACTGTCCCATGGTTCTCTTACTCGACTGGCTGGTCCTTCTTGGACTCCTTTGCTGGTCGCTGCTCACCATCCTGACCTTTTAAAGTTGAAATGCCCAGGGATCAGTCTTTGGAATTCTTCTCTAAAACATCCAGTACCTAGGGGTCTTTATCCTTCCTCACTGAAAAATCATGATTCCAAGTTTCTCTTCTTGGACCAGGGATAAAATCCATGTTCCCTGCATTGCCAGGCAGATTCTTATCCAGTGGGCCACCAGGGAAGTCCCACACACGGCTCTTTGCGGAGCTCATTACCCCCTCTTCCCCTCCAGCCTCCACTGGCCTCTTCAGCATGGCCTCTCTCCCAGATCCTGTAACAGTCTATTAGACACTGCCAGGCCCTCAAGCTGCTACTGGGATTCTTCTCTTTCTGAAAAATGTCCTAGGCATGTCTGTTCCCACCATACCACTCCCTTTCTGTCCTCCCCTGCCCCAGCGTTCCTGGGAGCCACTTTGTCAAGGCTGTTTCTGGCCCTTTCATCTCTCTCTCTCTTTTTTTTTTGGCTGCGCAACACAGTTTGCAGGATTAGTTCCCTGACCAGGGATCGAACTTAGGGTCCCTGCAGTAGAAGGTTGGAGTCCTAACCACTGGACTGCCAGGGAAGTCCTGGTCTTCTTCATTCTTGACCTTCTGAAGCCTCACAATGGGCAGAGTGGCTTGGCATCTAGGGTCATGGGTTCAGGTGCCAACTCAGGGTCAGGTCCTGACCCAAGCACTTCTAAGCTGCATTGTTTTGGGCCCGTTACTTCCTCTGGGAGGAGATTCCTTTCCTGAGAGAGGGAGATGAGGGCACATCNCCCATGGACTGTAGCCCACCAAGCCCTCCAGGCTCCCCTGGCCATGGAATTTTTCAGGCAAGAATACTGGAGTGGGTTGCCATTTCTGCTTCTGGCCAATTCACTCTCCCAAGACATCCTCCCTGCCCTGACTCTCCGTGAAAACTTGGTTCCATTTTGACTAACTTGACAGAAGTAGTCAGGAGGGAACCTCTGGGCTGCCCTACAGGGTGAACTCTTTTGCTCCTCCAAGTGACCTCATTGCCTCTCCTTGCTCAAGGACATGTTCCTCCACTCCTGCACTTCCTCTGTCCTCTTCCACTGAAACATTCCCATCAGTAGGAAAGCATGACCCCACTGGTCTTTCTTGACCTAGCAGATATTTCATGGAGGATAATTTCTTTCTCTTTGAAGTATTCATTTTTTTCCTTGGCTTCCAGCACTACTGTCCCATGGTTCTCTTACTCGACTGGCTGGTCCTTCTTGGACTCCTTTGCTGGTCGCTGCTCACCATCCTGACCTTTTAAAGTTGAAATGCCCAGGGATCAGTCTTTGGAATTCTTCTCTAAAACATCCAGTACCTAGGGGTCTTTATCCTTCCTCACTGAAAAATCATGATTCCAAGTTTCTCTTCTTGGACCAGGGATAAAATCCATGTTCCCTGCATTGCCAGGCAGATTCTTATCCAGTGGGCCACCAGGGAAGTCCCACACACGGCTCTTTGCGGAGCTCATTACCCCCTCTTCCCCTCCAGCCTCCACTGGCCTCTTCAGCATGGCCTCTCTCCCAGATCCTGTAACAGTCTATTAGACACTGCCAGGCCCTCAAGCTGCTACTGGGATTCTTCTCTTTCTGAAAAATGTCCTAGGCATGTCTGTTCCCACCATACCACTCCCTTTCTGTCCTCCCCTGCCCCAGCGTTCCTGGGAGCCACTTTGTCAAGGCTGTTTCTGGCCCTTTCATCTCTCTCTCTCTTTTTTTTTTGGCTGCGCAACACAGTTTGCAGGATTAGTTCCCTGACCAGGGATCGAACTTAGGGTCCCTGCAGTAGAAGGTTGGAGTCCTAACCACTGGACTGCCAGGGAAGTCCTGGTCTTCTTCATTCTTGACCTTCTGAAGCCTCACAATGGGCAGAGTGGCTTGGCATCTAGGGTCATGGGTTCAGGTGCCAACTCAGGGTCAGGTCCTGACCCAAGCACTTCTAAGCTGCATTGTTTTGGGCCCGTTACTTCCTCTGGGAGGAGATTCCTTTCCTGAGAGAGGGAGATGAGGGCACATCACCCGCCTTAGGATGAGCTGAGGTGGAGATGCCTGGCAACTGGCACTCAATACATGAGTGTTTTACTGGAGGACTTTTCTCCTGCTTGACAGCTTCACTGCTGGGCCTCTGATGGCTTGACTTTGGCTTAGTCCCAGAATTTCTGGTGGCTCCTTTCCTGAGAAAATACAGCAGAATCTATTTTTTTTTAAGTATTTATTTGTCTTGGGTCTTAGTTGAGGCATGCAAACTCTTAATAAGCAGCATGTGGGATTTAGTTCCTTGTTCAGTCGCTAAGTTGTGTCTGATTCTTTGCAGCCCCATGAACTGCAGTACACCAGGCTTCCCTGTCTTTCACTGTCACCCAGAGCTTGCTCAAATTCATGTCCATTGAACCAGTGATGCCATCCAACCATCTCATCCTGTGTTGTCCCCTTCTCCTCCTGCCCTCAATCTTTCCCAGCATCAGGGGCTTTTACAATGAGTCCACTCTTCCTNTACAAAAAAGATCTTCATGACCCAGATAACCACAATGGTGTGATCACTCACCTAGAGCCAGACATCCTGGAGTGCAAAGGCAAGTAGGCCTTAGGAAACATCACTACAAACAAAGATAGTGGAGGGATGGAATTCCAGCTGAGCTATTTAAAAATTCTAAAAAATGATGCTGTGAAAGTGCTGCACTCAATATGCCAGCAAATTTGAAAACTCAGCAATGGCCACAGGACTGGAAAAGATCAGTTTTCATTCCAATCCCAAAGGCAATGCCAAAGATCTTCAAACTACTGCACAATTGTACTTACCTGACATGTTAGCAAAGTAATGCTCAAAACTCTCCAAGTGAGGCTTTAACAGTACATGAACTGTGAACTTCCAGATGTTCAAGCTGGATTTAGAGAAAGGCAGAGGAACCAGAGATCAAATTGCCAACATCCACTGGGTCATGGAGAAAGCAAGAGAGTTCCAGAAAAACATCTATTTCTGCCTTGTTGACTATGCCAAAGCCTTTGACTGTGTGGATCACAATAAACTGTGGAAAATTCTGAAAGAGATGGGAATACCAGATCACCTGACCTGCCTCCTGAGAAATCTGAATGCGGGTCAAGAAGCAATAGTTAGAACCGGACACGGAACAACAGACTGATTCCAAATTGGAAAAGGAGTACATCAAGGCTGTATCTTGTCACCCTGCTTATTTAACTTCTATACAGAATACATCATGTGAAATTTCAGGCTGGAAGAAGCACAAGCTGGAATCAAGATTGCCAGGAAAAACATCAATAACCTCATATATGTAGATGACATCACCTTTATGGCAGAAATCAAAGAAGAACTAAAGACCTCTTGATGAAAATGAAAGAGAGTGAAAAAGCTGGCTTGAAACTCAGCATTCAGAAAACTAAGATCATGGCATCTGGTCCCATCAGTTCAGTTCAGTTCAGTCGCTCAGTCGTGTCTGACTCTTTGTGACCCCGTGAATCACAGCACATCAGGCCTCCCTGTCCATTACCAACTCCTGGAGTTCACTCAGACTCACGTCCATCGAGTCAGTGATGCCATCCACCCATCTCATCCTCTGTTGTCCCCTTCTCCTCCTGCCCCCAATCCTTCCCAGCATCAAAGTCTTTTCCAATGTGTCAACTCTTTGCATGAGGTGGCCACAGTACTGGAGTTTCAGCTTTAGCATCATTCCCTCCAAAGAAATCCCAGGGCTGATCTTCAGAATGGACTGGTTGGATCTCCTTGCAGTCCAAGGGACTCTCAAGAGTCTTCCAATACCACAGTTCATGGCAAATAGATGGGGTAACAGTGGAAACAGTGAGAGACTTTGTGTTTTGGGCTCCAAAATCACTGCAGATGGTGACNGTGCAGCTTCAGAGAGGTGGGACCAGAAACAGACCAGAAGAGGCACCAGTCACCTCCAGTCCACAGTGTTTCTATTACTGAGCTTCACTCTCTCCTGATCTTGCCAGAGTGTCGGGTCCCTGGGAAGCATCAGATTCCTGGGCCTCAGTGAGCAACTGGGGAGCTCTCAGGTTGAGTGGCTGCCCTATGCAGTCTCAATGTGTGAGGGACGCAGAACAAGTATCAGATAAGGAGCCCATCACAGGACACCTACAGCTGACAAAGAAGCATAAACACCAGCTAAAGGAGATCATCAGAAAACCCTCGGGATTACAGATGTGAGTAAGTGGGGTGAGGACCGTCACTATTCAGCAGACCAGAGGGTAGAGAAGCCAGTCTTGGAGCAGAAATGCAAAAAGAGGGCTAGGAGCACCAGAAGCCTCCCATGACCCAAGAACTCAACACCTCTGGCTCTGGCTTAGAAGAGACCTAAGCCCTTAAGCTATCGTGAGGGCAGGGCTTTTAATAAAATAACATGTTAAGAAGGACTGAGTGACTTAAACGCTGTTTGCTCGAGGATCCATGGCCTGGGCCAGTTTCTTGTTGTGCACTGGGAGCCAGTGCCTAAGACCATTTTATTCTTGGCGCTCCACTCCCTTTAAGACATTGCGTGAATCAGCATGAATTGAGTCAGAGTTTAGAAATGTCTGCCTAGAAATGTAGAAAGTGCTTGGAAAATGGCTAGATTGTGAACAGAGGGCCAGAGCAACAGAGTACTCTGGAAAATACCACATGGCTGGCCTCCAAGAGCCAACTCCCAGAAAATATATTCATAAAAATCTTTCCAGAAAAGTCACATCTGAGTCAAGAAGGCTCTTTTGGCCTGTCTCCTGAAACTGGACAGTTTCAGGTTTCTGAAACCGTTGGGTGGTGTCCCAAACTGGTTCTCTAGTTTCTAAATGTGTCTGAGGATGACCCTCAGCCTTAACTAGGGAGTCACCCACAAGTCCTCAAACAAAGTCAAGTCACATTCAGAAGGCCACACACAGAACTGAGAGAGTGTCTGAAAAACTATGGATAGAGGTTCCTGACATTGTACAGGAGGCAGTGATCAAGACCATCCCCAAGAAAAAGACATGAAAAAAGGCAAAATGGCTGTCTGAGGAGGCCTTACAAATAGCTGAGAAAAGAGAGGCTAAAGGCAAAGGAGGAAAGGAAAGATATACCCATCTGAATGCAGAGTTCTAAAGAACAGCAAGGAGAGATAAGAAAGCCCTCCTAAGTGATCAATGCAAAGAAATAGAGGAAAACAGTGGAATGGGAAAGACTAAAAATCTCTTAAAGAAAATTGGAGACACCAAGGGAACATTTCATGCAAAGATGACCTCAATAAAGGACAGAAAACGGTATGGACCTAACAGAAGCAGAAGATATTAAGAAGAGGTGGCAAGAATACACAGAACTGTACAAAAAAGATCTTCATGACCCAGATAACCACAATGGTGTGATCACTCACCTAGAGCCAGACATCCTGGAGTGCAAAGGCAAGTAGGCCTTAGGAAACATCACTACAAACAAAGATAGTGGAGGGATGGAATTCCAGCTGAGCTATTTAAAAATTCTAAAAAATGATGCTGTGAAAGTGCTGCACTCAATATGCCAGCAAATTTGAAAACTCAGCAATGGCCACAGGACTGGAAAAGATCAGTTTTCATTCCAATCCCAAAGGCAATGCCAAAGATCTTCAAACTACTGCACAATTGTACTTACCTGACATGTTAGCAAAGTAATGCTCAAAACTCTCCAAGTAAGGCTTTAACAGTACATGAACTGTGAACTTCCAGATGTTCAAGCTGGATTTAGAGAAAGGCAGAGGAACCAGAGATCAAATTGCCAACATCCACTGGGTCATGGAGAAAGCAAGAGAGTTCCAGAAAAACATCTATTTCTGCCTTGTTGACTATGCCAAAGCCTTTGACTGTGTGGATCACAATAAACTGTGGAAAATTCTGAAAGAGATGGGAATACCAGATCACCTGACCTGCCTCCTGAGAAATCTGAATGCGGGTCAAGAAGCAATAGTTAGAACCGGACACGGAACAACAGACTGATTCCAAATTGGAAAAGGAGTACATCAAGGCTGTATCTTGTCACCCTGCTTATTTAACTTCTATACAGAATACATCATGTGAAATTTCAGGCTGGAAGAAGCACAAGCTGGAATCAAGATTGCCAGGAAAAACATCAATAACCTCATATATGTAGATGACATCACCTTTATGGCAGAAATCAAAGAAGAACTAAAGACCTCTTGATGAAAATGAAAGAGAGTGAAAAAGCTGGCTTGAAACTCAGCATTCAGAAAACTAAGATCATGGCATCTGGTCCCATCAGTTCAGTTCAGTTCAGTCGCTTAGTCCTGTCTGACTCTTTGTGACCCCATGAATCACAGCACATCAGGCCTCCCTGTCCATTACCAACTCCTGGAGTTCACTCAGACTCACGTCCATCGAGTCAGTGATGCCATCCACCCATCTCATCCTCTGTTGTCCCCTTCTCCTCCTGCCCCCAATCCTTCCCAGCATCAAAGTCTTTTCCAATGTGTCAACTCTTTGCATGAGGTGGCCACAGTACTGGAGTTTCAGCTTTAGCATCATTCCCTCCAAAGAAATCCCAGGGCTGATCTTCAGAATGGACTGGTTGGATCTCCTTGCAGTCCAAGGGACTCTCAAGAGTCTTCCAATACCACAGTTCATGGCAAATAGATGGGGTAACAGTGGAAACAGTGAGAGACTTTGTGTTTTGGGCTCCAAAATCACTGCAGATGGTGACTTCAGCCATGAAATTAAAAGACACTCGCTCCTTGGAAGAAAAGCTATGACAAACCTAGACAGCATATTAAAAAGCAGAGACATTACTTTGCTAACAAAGGTCTGTCTAGTCAAAGCTATGGTTTTTCCAGTAGTCATGTATGGATGTGAGAATTGGACCATAAAGAAAGCTGAGTGCCGAAGAATTGATGCTTTTGAACTGTGGTATTGGAGAAGACTCCCAAGAGTCCCTTGGACTGCAAGGAGATCAAACCAGTCCATCCTAAAGAACATCTGTCCTGAATATTTATTGGAAGGACTGATGCTGAAGCTGAAACTCCAATACTTTGGATACTTCATGTGAAGAACTGACTCATTGGAAAAGATCCTAATGCTGGCAAAGATTGAAAGCAGGAAGATATGGGGATGACAGAGGGTGAAATGTTTGGATGACATCACTGACTCAGTGGACATGAGTTTGAGCAAGCTCTGGGAGCTGGTGATGGACAGGGAAGCCTAGCATGCTGCAGTCCATGCAGTCGCAAAGAGTCCGACACAACTGAGCAACTGAATTGAACTGAACATACAGAAGGCAGAGGGCTGCACTCACTAGGTCTCTGGAGGGGCCAAAAGCCTGCAGAGGCACCTGGGTAGGGACAGCAGGAAGCACAATGCTGGGATGTGCAGCAGCCAAGGCCTGAGATATGCAGAAAAGAAGAGAGAAATGCAAGACACAAGAAAATGCAGAGACAGGAACAAGCAAAACCCATCAGAGCAAATAAAAGCATACAAGGAGGGACTTCCTTGGCCATCCAGTGTTTAAGACTTCACTTTTCGGTGCAGGCAGTACAGGTTTGATCCCATATGAGCTGAGATAAGATCTCATATGCCTCTCAGGCGAAAAAACCAAAACATGAAACAGAAGCAATATTGTAACAAATTCAGTAAAGACTTTGCAAATGGTCCACATCAAAAAAATCTTTAAAAACAACATCACACAAGGAGAGGAGTCAAGAACTCCAGGAAAAATGACAGAAAACCATGGACCCATCTGGAATGCAGGCAGGCATCCTTGGTACCCAAAAGCCCCAGAACACCTCATTCCCTCCCTCTAGTGGCCTCACAGAAAACTCTTGGGTGCTCAAAGGGGCCCTTTAGCTCAGGGGAGCTAAAAGAGCCTCTTGATGAAAGTGAAAGAGGAGAATGAAAAATTTGGCTTAAAGCTCAACATTTCAGAAAACTAAGATTATGGCATCTGGTCCCATCACTTCATGGCAAATAGATGGGGAAACAGTGGAAACAGTGGCTGACTTTGTTTTGGGGGGCTCCAAAATCACTGCAGATGGTGATTGCAGCCATGAAGTTAAAAGACGCTTACTCCTTGGAAGGAAAGTTATGACCAACCTAGAGAGCATCTTAAAAAGCAGAGACATTACTTTGCCAACAAAGGTCTGTCTAGTCAAGGCTATGGTTTTTCCAGTAGTCATGTATGGATGTGAGAGTTGGACTATAAAGAAAGCTGAGCAGAAGAACTGATGCTTTTGAACTGTGGTGGTGGTGAAGACTCTTGAGGGTCCCTTGGACTGCAAGGAGATACAACCAGTCCATCCTAAAGGAGATCAGTCCTGGGTGTTCATTGGAAGGACTGATGTTGAAGCTGAAACGCCAACATTTTGGCCACCTGATGCAAATTGCTGACTCATTTGAAAAGACCCTGATGTTGGGAAATATTGAAGGCAGGAGGAGAAGGGGATGCCATGGCTGGATGGCATCACTGACTTGATGTACATGAATCTGAGTGAACTCTGGGAGTTGGTGATGGACAGGGAGGCCTGGCGTGCTGTGGTTCATGGGGTCGCAAAGAACTGGACACGACTGAGTGACTAAACTGAACTGAACTGAAAAATCTCTGTGGCTGGCCTTCCACTGAGCAGGAACTTGGCAGGCAGTGGGCCAGGGAGCAGATGGTGCTTATTTGGAGACTGTCTCACTTCACAAATCTCATAACACACTTCTTTTGCTTTATACCTCACTAATGACCTATATGCTGCAAATGTCTTTGCTTGACACCTATTTTCTTAACAAGTGGTGCCAAAATGTTACAGTGCTATTTGACTATCCCATAGGAAAGTTTTGGTTAAAAATGCAGACCATCAAGTGGTTCCCAGTGACTGGTATTGGACTGTGGCACAGAAGCCTTTTTTTGGACGGTGCCTCAAGTCTTGTGAGATCTTAATTTCCTGACCAAGGATTGGATCTGGGCCCTTGGTAGTGCAAATATTGAGTCTTAACCCCTGGAACACCAGGGAAGTCCCACGAAAGCCCTCTTGTTCATCCCCACAAATTGGTTGGGAACACGTGGCTTGCTTCCAGGATTATTCCTGACATTGCTCAGTGCCCATTTTGGTCCATCAGTTTCTCCTCTAGGAAAAAAGATCAG
>SJYW01001345.1:308934-321139 GCA_006410735.1 Raphicerus campestris
ATGGACAGGGAAGCCTAGCATGCTGCAGTCCATGCAGTCGCAAAGAGTCCGACACAACTGAGCAACTGAATTGAACTGAACATACAGAAGGCAGAGGGCTGCACTCACTAGGTCTCTGGAGGGGCCAAAAGCCTGCAGAGGCACCTGGGTAGGGACAGCAGGAAGCACAATGCTGGGATGTGCAGCAGCCAAGGCCTGAGATATGCAGAAAAGAAGAGAGAAATGCAAGACACAAGAAAATGCAGAGACAGGAACAAGCAAAACCCATCAGAGCAAATAAAAGCATACAAGGAGGGACTTCCTTGGCCATCCAGTGTTTAAGACTTCACTTTTCGGTGCAGGCAGTACAGGTTTGATCCCATATGAGCTGAGATAAGATCTCATATGCCTCTCAGGCGAAAAAACCAAAACATGAAACAGAAGCAATATTGTAACAAATTCAGTAAAGACTTTGCAAATGGTCCACATCAAAAAAATCTTTAAAAACAACATCACACAAGGAGAGGAGTCAAGAACTCCAGGAAAAATGACAGAAAACCATGGACCCATCTGGAATGCAGGCAGGCATCCTTGGTACCCAAAAGCCCCAGAACACCTCATTCCCTCCCTCTAGTGGCCTCACAGAAAACTCTTGGGTGCTCAAAGGGGCCCTTTAGCTCAGGGGAGCTAAAAGAGCCTCTTGATGAAAGTGAAAGAGGAGAATGAAAAATTTGGCTTAAAGCTCAACATTTCAGAAAACTAAGATTATGGCATCTGGTCCCATCACTTCATGGCAAATAGATGGGGAAACAGTGGAAACAGTGGCTGACTTTGTTTTGGGGGGCTCCAAAATCACTGCAGATGGTGATTGCAGCCATGAAGTTAAAAGACGCTTACTCCTTGGAAGGAAAGTTATGACCAACCTAGAGAGCATCTTAAAAAGCAGAGACATTACTTTGCCAACAAAGGTCTGTCTAGTCAAGGCTATGGTTTTTCCAGTAGTCATGTATGGATGTGAGAGTTGGACTATAAAGAAAGCTGAGCAGAAGAACTGATGCTTTTGAACTGTGGTGGTGGTGAAGACTCTTGAGGGTCCCTTGGACTGCAAGGAGATACAACCAGTCCATCCTAAAGGAGATCAGTCCTGGGTGTTCATTGGAAGGACTGATGTTGAAGCTGAAACGCCAACATTTTGGCCACCTGATGCAAATTGCTGACTCATTTGAAAAGACCCTGATGTTGGGAAATATTGAAGGCAGGAGGAGAAGGGGATGCCATGGCTGGATGGCATCACTGACTTGATGTACATGAATCTGAGTGAACTCTGGGAGTTGGTGATGGACAGGGAGGCCTGGCGTGCTGTTGTTCATGGGGTCGCAAAGAACTGGACACGACTGAGCGACTAAACTGAACTGAACTGAAAAATCTTTGTGGCTGGCCTTCCACTGAGCAGGAACTTGGCAGGCAGTGGGCCAGGGAGCAGATGGTGCTTATTTGGAGACTGTCTCACTTCACAAATCTCATAACACACTTCTTTTGCTTTATACCTCGCTAATGACCTATATGCTGCAAATGTCTTTGCTTGACACCTATTTTCTTAACAAGTGGTGCCAAAATGTTACAGTGCTATTTGACTATCCCATAGGAATGTTTTGGTTAAAAATGCAGACCATCAAGTGGTTCCCAGTGACTAGTATTGGATTGTGGCACAGAAGCCTTTTTTTGGACAGTGCCTCAAGTCTTGAGATCTTAATTTCCTGACCAAGGATTGGATCTGGGCCCTTGGTAGTGCAAATATTGAGTCTTAACCCCTGGAACACCAGGGAAGTCCCACGAAAGCCCTCTTGTTCATCCCCACAAATTGGTTGGGAACACATGGCTTGCTTCCAGGATTATTCCTGACATTGCTCAGTGCCCATTTTGGTCCATCAGTTTCTCCTCTAGGAAAAAAGATCAGATAACTTAATTAAAGTAGGGAAAAGAAGTGGGCCTCGAGTTACAAACAGGAACCCCAAATACCCAAGGGGAATTCGGATTGCTTTCTTCTTTCCTCAGTCTTCTTCATTTCATGCTTTACAACAGTCCCAGAAACTGGAGGACTCAGAGACCAGCAGGCAACTCAGACCAAGCGCTCCAGTGCTGTAGATCTCATTATAGAGGTTTCTGAATTGCGTGGGGACGAAGGTGAGGCAGGTGTGGACATAACATTTAAAGGAGTGCCCCAGATACCTATAATCCAGATAATATTGTAATATAGCCTTTTTAAAAATAAAAATTAATGCAAAAATTTCACAATGAATAAAAAATCAACGTTTGAAATAAAGAAAGATCAGTCCCATGCTAAGCCAAATTGAAAGCTAAAGAAAAAATCAGTAATGCTGATTTTCTTTTTATTTAAAAGGTTGATATTTTTCTCATCATGATTTTTTTTTTTTTTTGCATTGGTTTGTCACATTCACCTTACTCTAATTCTACATAAAATTGGACAGGGGATGGTTCAAAACAGAGTGGCCTTAGCCATACCAGTGATCTCTTGAGAGGACCATGTGATGTTTGGGAGGAAAAGGCAGTACTTACATTCCTGGGCACCTGTCTGGTATTCTTAATGATTAATATTACTAAAAAGATGCAGGGAAAAAAAGAAGGCAGAGATGGAGGAGGAGGAGGCAGAGGAGGACGAGAAAATTTCGGCATTGGGTGATTTTAGGCAACTTCCACTTTTTTCTACTGCTTAACTTTTTCATTTTTACCGATTTTCTACAATCAACAGTATTACATAATAGAGATTAAAAAAGGAAAATAGAAACAAAAATGGTCAAGGGCAGATAATTCACAGAACCAGAAATGTAGTTTTAGCCTTCAAGTTCAACTTCTTGAGTTATTAAGTGAAAACCAAAATTCTGTTACTCTTTTTCAGTTCTCATAGAAACAGATTAAAAACTCTAGGATACAAAAGAGAGGGGCACTTCCAGGGTGGCCCAGTGGCTAAGACTCTGCTTTCCCAATGCAGGGGGCCCAGGTTTGATCCTTGGTCAGGGAACTAGATCCCACATGCTGCAACTAAGAGTTGGCATGCTGCAGTTAAAGATCCCACATGCTGCAACCAAGACCTGGTGCAGCCAAATAAGTAAGTATTAANCCCAATGCAGGAGGCCCGGGTTTGATCCTTGGTCAGGGAACTAGATCCCACATGCTGCAACTAAGAGTTGGCATGCTGCAGTTAAAATCCCACATGCTGCAACCAAGACCTGGTGCAGCCAAATAAGTAAGTATTAAAAAAGAGAGACAGAGAGAGAGGGAGATAGCTGATAGACAGATAGAAATGAGAGAAAAGAATAAAAAGAGAGATTGGAACTTCCCTGTGGTCCTGTAGTTAAGACTCCACATTCCCATCACAGTGAATGTTGGGTTGATCCCTTGTTGAGGAACTAAGAACCTGCATGCTTCGAGGCGCAGACAAAAAGAAAATAAAAAGAGAGGTAATAACATTGACATAATTCACAGGCAATGTGGCCATCTATTAAGAATACCCACCAAATCAAACAACTATTTCTGTGTTTTGTCCCAAGCATCATGAGGTTCCTCCTTAATCTGGGTGTCTTCTCCCTGTGGACATGACTTTAGCGAAGGAGGGAGAAAATGCCAGGCAATGGTAGTTCCCACAGTAGGAGGGCCAGTTTCTGCCTCTGGCATCCTAGGGGTAGCATGAGAGGAGAAAAGACTTGGGATTTATGCTAGCTGCAAAAGTAAATTTTACCATTTTTACCATGTTTAATACTCTTTCTGGGCTTCCTAGGTGGTGCTAGTGGTAAAGAATCCACTTGCCAATACAGGAGACTTAAGAGATCCCTGGGTCGGGAAGACCCCCTGGAGGAAGGCATGGCAACCCACTCCAGTATTCTTCCCTGCAGAATTCCATGGACAGAGGAACCTATAGGGTCACAGTCCGTGGGGTCACAGAGTCAGACATGACTGAAGCGACTTAGCACGCAAGCAATACCCTTTCTACCAGTTCAAAAATATTATATGTGCTCATTCTCTCTCTCGATACACACATACATCCCACCTTGACGGAAATAGTGTAAACTGGAATCAGAAAAGTATTTACTAAGTGACATTTCATGTTGTGGGCTATTCACTGTCTCTTAGGTTTACATCAGAAAGAAAGGTAGGACTTCCCTGTGGTCCAGTGGTTAAGAATCCACCTTCCAGTGTGGGTGACACGGGTTTAATCCCTGGCCCGGGAAGGTTACATATGCTGCTGAACCCACGTTCGGCAGCAAGAGAAGCCTCCGCAACAAGAGAAACCTCCGCAACGAGAAACTCACGCACGGCAATGAACAGTAGCACTGGCTTGCCACAACCAAGACCCAGCACGGCCAAAAATGAGTGAATAGAGAAATAAAATTAATTTAAAAAGTAGAATATATATATATGAAGCAAAGATAGGTAATTGTATAGTTGAGTGTTCATCCCAGAGAAGAAAAAATCAAGTGTATATACTAGGTAGACCCTCCATATCCTTGGGTCCTCAGAGGCCAGAGCTCTCAGATACGACTGGCTGGCTTACTGTACCATTTTATAAAAGGAACTTGAGCCACCACACGTTTTGTTATTTGTGGGGTCCTGGGATCGATCCATCGAGGATATCAGGAGACTACTGTTTTTCATAAGAAACGGAGCCAAAAGCCAACAATAGTCAAACTCCAATTTACCTCCTCTGGAGTCATTTTCAGGATTTGTTTTGTTGTAACTGGA
Source organism: Raphicerus campestris (assembly GCA_006410735.1). NCBI lineage: Eukaryota > Metazoa > Chordata > Mammalia > Artiodactyla > Bovidae > Raphicerus > Raphicerus campestris. The sequence continues at coordinate 313,672 of SJYW01001345.1, forward strand.
AATTCAAAGATCCTGGTGATTGTTTCCAGGAACTGAGCCCAGAGAAATTGAATGCATTGATACTTAAAGAAATGTTTACATCTTTAGGAATGTATTTCCTTTGATAGGCACTTCTTGCCTATCTAGGCGGAATTAGAGATAAACTGATGGGACATCAAAAGTTAAGCACGTAGTCCTATGCCTGACACAGGCTGAGATTTCAGTTCTCACAAACTCAGATAGTACAAGCAGCCATGGGTTCACAGGACCAGCCTCTCCAGTACACAAGGATGGGAAATCAAGATGGTGCCAGGCAGCCACTGGGCTTTAATATTTCATTTCAGAGGCTTTCCTGGTGGCTCAGTGGTAAAGAACTGGTCTGCCAATGCAGGAGACATGGGTTCAATCCCTGATCCAGGAAGATCCCACATGTCTTAGAGCAACTTAAACCGGTGTGCCACAACTATTGAGCCTGCCTGTGGNTCATTTCAGAGGCTTTCCTGGTGGCTCAGTGGTAAAGAACTGGTCTGCCAATGCAGGAGACATGGGTTCAATCCCTGATCCAGGAAGATCCCACATGTCTTAGAGCAACTTAAACCGGTGTGCCACAACTATTGAGCCTGCCTGTGGTCTAGAAGCCATGAGCTGCAACTACTGAAGCCCCCATGTGCCCTAGAGCCTGGGTTCTGCAGCAAGAAAAGCCCATGGACCACAAGAGAGTAGCCCCAGATCGCCACAACTAGAAAAAAAAAAGCCCATGCAGCAGCAAAGATCCAGCACAGCCAAAAAAAAAAAATTTTCATTCCATCCTCTGGGTAAGCAAACCAGCATGTGGAAGACTCCCCTGTTGCAAGGAAACGAATGTAACAAAGAAGCCAAGTCATTAACAAGCTAATTTATAATGGAAGCCTAATCATTTGGGTAAATAAAATTGAATGTTTATCTCTCAGGCCAAATACAGATTAAGAAGCACAATTGTTGAAGAATTATTAAATAAGAGACAAGTTTCATATAAAAGGAAAAAAGAAATTTGGGAATGTCCTAACAGATTAGTTCTTGTAAAAGATTGGTTCTCAAGTAAAAACATTAAAGGAAGAATAAGACTTAGGTAGAAAGTCTTTTCTGTGTCAAATCTATTGAACGTGACTTTCTACTTAAATCACCTGGAGGGTTTTTTTTTTCATCACTTTATTATTATTATTTGGGCATGCAGTTTGTGGGATTTTAGTTCCCCAATCAGGGCTTGAACCCATGCCCTCAGCAGAGAAAGCACAGAGTTGNCTGTTCCTTTTTGAAGGACCAAAGAAACATCTTTGTGTGCAAGAGTCTTCCCAGCCTCCCTTATACTTTGTTCCCTACAAGAAAAGGAGTGTGGAGAGCTTCCCTCATGTCTCCCACTATCCGCTCACTGTTGGTGACAATGACAAAAATATGGAAGATGTGGAGGACATAGAACAGTGAGCCATCTCTGAGGGCTGGAGCATCGTCAGTACAGTCACTTTGGAAACTGGTGTGCAGGGTGGGGCAGACTTGGGGCCTGTTCCAAGTCCCAAAAGTTCCTCTCCAAGAAGCATAGCCCCGTGGGACTCTTGGAAAGGAGTCCCAGGGACCAGATGATATTGTCTTAGGCAGTCTAGATGGATAGCATTGCAGAGCCTGGGACAACACAAAGGTCCTCCGACAGAGGAATGGAGAAATCAGCTGTGTACAGTCAGTAGAGTGGAATGCCATTCTGAAGGGAGTGTGACAAGTGTCACTCCCTCCTCCAATGTGGAGCCATCTCTCAAGTATGATGTTGACTAAGAAAAGCATATCCATGGTGGTCCAGTGGTTAAGATTCTGCCCTTTANGTGGAATGCCATTCTGAAGGGAGTGTGACAAGTGTCACTCCCTCCTCCAATGTGGAGCCATCTCTCAAGTATGATGTTGACTAAGAAAAGCATATCCATGGTGGTCCAGTGGTTAAGATTCTGCCCTTTAGGGGGCATGGGGTCTATCCCTTCCAATAGTTAGAAGGCATCATTCAGAAAAAGACACATCATTCAAAAAAAAAAAAAAGAAAAGCAAATCACAGAAGATGATATAAAGCATAAGACTGTGTCTTTGAAAGTCCAAGTATATATGATACTATTTAATATAATGTGTAGACATAAAACAGGACACTGAAAATCTATGAAGAATAGCAGGGATTAGTAAGCACACATTTAGGGTTATGTTGCTTTAGGGTGGACACCCTGCAATGGCCCCAAAGATGGAGATAGCACCTGATTTTGTTACCTGAGCTCCAGATACACTGATCTTTGTTCTATTTTCTTTCTTTAATCTTACATGTACATTTTATATTTCATATATTCTCTCAATTTAATTTTTCAAAATGCAAAAGAAATACACATTAAAGCCTTGACTAGCCCTGGGCTCTCCTCCACGTGAACCTTCTGCAAAATGCTGGTTCAGAAAACACCTCAAGGGAGATGAGTTATCAAAAATGAACTAGAAAAAGACTTATACAAAGATATTACAAGGGAAAGGGAAGGAAGAGGAAAAAACAGTTGACCAAGAACTCGGAGAAAAACACTGCTACAAGACCAACAGAAAGGAAGCCCAGCACTTCCCATGGACATTTACTGAGGGGTGTGTGTGTATATGTGTGTATGAAAGTTGCTTGGTTGGGTCCGACTCTTTGCGACCCCACAACTATAGCTCCCCATGGAATAGCTGTCCATGGAATTCTCCAGGCAAGAAAATTAGAATGGGTAGCCATTCCCATCCCCAGGGTATCTTCCCAATCCTGGGATTGAACTGGGGTCTCCCACATTGCAGGCAGATTCTTTACAAACCAAGGAAGCCCTTATTGAAGTGATCACCTCTAAAAAATAAGACAGATTCTTATAGAAATGCAAAAGTTCAGGACTAGATGGTGGTCTACCTCAAATAACCCAGCAAAACTGAGCATGGAACTGCAACGTGGTCCTGCCCTCTGCCTGCGTGTCAGGGAGAATGAGTATGTTCCCAGGGACTAAAACTGACTTGGGGAACTTCCCTGGTGTTTTAGTGGTTACGAATCCGCCTTGCAATGCAAGGGACTCGGGTTTGATCCCTGGTCAGGGAACTAAGATCCCACATGCCATGGAGCTACTGAATCCCTCTGGCTCTGGAGCTCTGGCCCCATGAGAGACTCCCTGCACCACAATGAAGGATCCCACAATGACACAATGAAGATCCCGCGTGCTGTGACTAAGCTGATGCCGCCAAATAAATATGAAAAATATAAAATAAAACTGACTTGGGAGAGTTTCTTAAGGACCTCTCCAGTCTCCCATATATCCTAACTGAACCACTTAAGCCATTTCGAATGGTGTCTATTTCATTTTTAATCCCTGTCTTTCAAACATTCCTGCATGTCAGGTGCTGTGCTAGGCGAGTTGCGTTCTAGAGCCCTGGGTACCTGGAAGTGGAGATGGCAATTAGATGGTGCCACAGGAGAGGGTATCTAGGGACTCTTTGTGTAGAAGCGTCTAACTGGTCTAGGGGTCTGGGAAATTTGCCAGAGGAAATAGCATACCAGATGGGGCCTGAAGGAGAAGTAAGGGTCAACAAGGGAAGATAAAGGGTGGCAGGTGGGAAGAATGTTCCAGATAGGGAAATAAAATATGCAAAGGCCTAAAGGAGGCAGAGGGTGTGGAATTCTAAAGGAGAGGCTTGAGTGGGATGCCAGGCCCAAATAGGGATGCCTTGTAGGCCAAGTTAAGGAATGTATTTGCTGTCTTATAGGAATTGGAAAATACCATTTTAAGCAAGGGAGTTATGTATCCGATTGGTATTTTAGATCCCACGTGTGGCAAGGGGCAGCCAAAAAAAGTATTATCTTACAGTTATAGAGGTCAGAAGTCCACCATGGGTTTCACTGATTGTATTTGCTAGGACGAAAATCTCCTGTGGCTCCTGCATTGCAGGAGGATTCTTTACCAGCTGAGCCCTCAGGGAAGTTCATCTCAAACTTAATACATCCCAGATAGAACATCTGATTTCCCCACAACCTGTCATCCCAGCTTCTCTATTCCAAGAAATGCATTCTCTCCACTCATTTGCTCAAGACAAAGACCTGTGAGTTTTTGCCCAACCCCACCGCCAGTGCTGTGGAATTTACCCTAAAGGTGCATCCATATCCACATCATAAAATTATTGTCATAGCAATGCTGCCCAACAGAGCTGTCTGAGATGATGGGAATACTCTGTCTCTGCATTGTCTAATTTGGCGGCTACTAGCCTCATGTGGCTGTCAAGCATTTGCAATGTGGCTAGTGTCCCCAAGGAGTGAATTTTTAAGTTAATTAGCTACATGTGGCTAGTGCTACCATATTGGAAAGCACAAGTCTGCTATGACTCATTTCATATCCTTTTCTGTTCTCAACCCACTCTACTTATCTTTTCTCCCCACTTCTCTACCAGGATTTCTTTTCTCAAGGCCGCCAGTGGTTATGCATTGTCAAATCTGGTGATCATTGTTCTGTCCTTTTTTATCTTACTTCTCAATTGTTATTGGCCCAGTTGACCAGACCTTCTTTTTTTTTTATTTGGCTGTGCAGCATGTGGGATTTAGTCCCCTGACCAGTACTTGAACCCATGCCCCTGCATTGGGAGCACAGAGTCTTAATCACTGAATGGCCGAGGAAGTCCTGACCAGACCTTCATTATGACTTGTTCTCTGCCGGGGTTCCATGACTCTTCTGCCTTCACCCGTCTATACCATTGTCCTACTCCATCCCTGTGGCTGGCCTCTTCCTCTGCGAACTGGAAGTGTCTGAATGCCCCAGATATCTATCCTGTACCCTTCGCCATCTATCCACCTCTTTGCAGGTGCTCTCACTCAGCATTAGATACAGTCTATGTACTGATCAGAACCAACTCTGTGTCTCCAGCCCATCTTCTCCACTGAGCTCTGAACTCTCATATCCAGTTGCCTACTTCACATATCCACGGAAATTTTCAATAAGCATCTCAAACTTGAGCTGCCTTCTTTGCCCCTGAATTATGGCAAAAACCTCACCATTGTTCCCTCTGTTGCCACCCTCCCCACACCACCACTGCATGCAATGTCTGTACAGCAGCCAGAAAGAAGTTTCAAAATTGCAAACACTTTAGAAAATGTTTTGAAAATCCTCCAGTAATTTTCTCTTGCACTTAAAATATGGGATCAGTGAGTCTCTCTGTCAACCCACCTGGGAATTTCCCCACGTCTGAGTTTCATATAACATGAGGTCCTGCGCTATTCTTATTGTTTAAACCTGCCATTTGGATTTACTGTTACTTGGAGCCAGACACATCCTAACTGATCCAGTGCTCAGTGGATCCTCTCTGAGCGTGTATGCTCAGTTGCTTCGTGTCCAGCTCTTTGTGACCCTCTGGACTGTAGCCCACCAGGGTCCTCTGTCCATGAGGTTCTCCAGGCAAGAATACTGGAGTGGGTTGCCATGCCCTCCTGCGGGGATCTTCTCAGCCCAGGGATCGTACCTCTGTCACCTGCATTGCAGGTGGATTCTTTACCCACTGAGCCACCTGGGAAACCCAGAGAACTGCATGTTAGTAAATAAAAGTCCTCTAAGATGTCAGGCTAGGGTCCTAGAGAACCGTCTTGCTGGGGTCTGGGTGGAGGGGCAGGGGAGGAAGCAAAGTAAGACCAGTAAAAGTTGTTGCAAAGATGTCTCAATTTTGGCCTGACTGGGGAGGAGGTGTGCTAATTTCTTCTTTCCTGCAGCCATTCACAGGTGGGCTAGATCAGGATGTTTCCTTTGAGCTGAACAAAGGTATTTTAGTTTAACCTGCAGGCATGGGGGGGCTTCTCAGAGATGGGCTATCATGTAAATTTTAAAATAGACAACATCCCTTTAGTGATTAACATGTAGCAAAAGCAATAGAAAACAAAGGTTAAAGTAAAAGAAACAGACCTAATATGGAGTCAGATTTGTTATTCCCTATCCTTATCCCAACCTAATTCTATTAATGAATTTTTGATCAGGTAAAAGTAAACCTGGAGGCCTGGATCTGAATGACAATCAGTTCAAAATCATGTCAGAAAGTGAGTGAATTACCAAAATATTTGGAGCTTTTCTTGCTGTATCAGAGCAGCTAAAGGAAGGCAGTTCTTTTTTTAAAAAAATTACCATTTATTTATTTTTGGCTGCTTTGGGTCTTAGCTGTGACTCCAGAGTGCATGGGCTCAGTTGCGCTATGGTACGTGGGATCATCCCTGACCAGGGATTGAACCTATGTCCCCTGCACTGGAAAGTGGACTCCCAACCACTGGACCACCAGGGAAGTCCCAGAATGGCAGCTCTGATCAGGCCAAAAATAAAACTGGAAAAATCATTATCCTATAGAAAATGACTACAGGGTAACCATAGATGATCTTATTTTAAATGATTTAAGAACAGCGAGCTGGTAAAGCATTCTGGTAGAGAGGAGTGTTGTAATCGATGAAGGTAAATTCTAGCTCCTAGGAAGGAAGGGTCTGTCCAGAGTCCCTCAAAACAGTCTCTGCAGAACTTGAACCAAAATGATTTTCAGAAGTCCCCAGATCAAGTATTTGTACTCTATTTTTGTCAATTCATGCTTCTATTCAACGGACATTTCTGAAGCCCTACTATGTGTCCATTACCATTCTAAGCACTGTGCATGTAGCATTGAAAAAAGTCCCTGTTTTCATTACTTCTAATAGAGGGAGATAGACATCAAAAACCAATTTAGGACTTCCTTCGTGGTCCAGTGGGTAACAGTCTGCTTGCCAATGCAGGAAACGTGGGTTCAGTCCTTGATCCAGGAAGATCCTGCATGCTGCGGAGCAGCTGAAGCCCGTGTACTGCAACTACTGAAGCCATGCTCCTCAGCAAGAAGAGCCACTGCGATGAGAAGCCAGTGGAAGAGTAGCCCCGGCTCGCTGCCACTACAGGAGACCCACGCAGAGCAACAGAGACCCGCACAGCCAAAAATAAAGTAAGGTAAAAAACAACTTTAGATGGAGAGCAGGTGTGATGAGGGTGGGACACATGAAGAAATGGCTGACTCTGGAGCTCAGATCTGCAAGGGAAGGGAGGGACGAGGAGAACTGAGGAAAGAGGACTCTAGACATAGGAAAGAGCAAGTGTGAGTCTCCAAGGAGGGGCTGCCTGATCTGTTTGAGAAACTCAAGGAGGTCAGGGTGGCCAGAGCCTGAGGAGCAAGGGGGAGGTTAGCAGGTGGCAAGAAGGAGCCAGATTGCTGAGGGCCTCAGGCTGTTTTAAGAACTAGACTTGGACTGTGGATGAGACCAGGTGCCACACCTGTGAAGACTTTGAGCTGTGTCAGAATCTGACTTGTACTTGAAAATTCTCAGCCTGGCTGCTGTCTTGAGGGGCCCTAGGGGCTTTGACCAGAGCAGTGGTGGGGGATGGGGTGAGGGGAGCTCAGATTCTGAGGACATAGAGCAGAGGGGAGTCACTGACAGGCTGCAGGG
>SJYW01001345.1:322046-411925 GCA_006410735.1 Raphicerus campestris
AAAAAATTACCATTTATTTATTTTTGGCTGCTTTGGGTCTTAGCTGTGACTCCAGAGTGCATGGGCTCAGTTGCGCTATGGTACGTGGGATCATCCCTGACCAGGGATTGAACCTATGTCCCCTGCACTGGAAAGTGGACTCCCAACCACTGGACCACCAGGGAAGTCCCAGAATGGCAGCTCTGATCAGGCCAAAAATAAAACTGGAAAAATCATTGTCCTATAGAAAATGACTACAGGGTAACCATAGATCTTATTTTAAATGATTTAAGAACAGCGAGCTGGTAAAGCATTCTGGTAGAGAGGAGTGTTGTAATCGATGAAGGTAAATTCTAGCTCCTAGGAAGGAAGGGTCTGTCCAGAGTCCCTCAAAACAGTCTCTGCAGAACTTGAACCAAAATGATTTTCAGAAGTCCCCAGATCAAGTATTTGTACTCTATTTTTGTCAATTCATGCTTCTATTCAACGGACATTTCTGAAGCCCTACTATGTGTCCATTACCATTCTAAGCACTGTGCATGTAGCATTGAAAAAAGTCCCTGTTTTCATTACTTCTAATAGAGGGAGACAGACATTAAAAACCAATTTAGGACTTCCTTCGTGGTCCAGTGGGTAACAGTCTGCTTGCCAATGCAGGAAACGTGGGTTCAGTCCTTGATCCAGGAAGATCCTGCATGCTGCGGAGCAGCTGAAGCCCGTGTACTGCAACTACTGAAGCCATGCTCCTCAGCAAGAAGAGCCACTGCGATGAGAAGCCAGTGGAAGAGTAGCCCTGGCTCACTGCCACTACAGGAGACCCACGCAGAGCAACAGAGACCCGCACAGCCAAAAATAAAGTAAGGTAAAAAACAACTTTAGATGGAGAGCAGGTGTGATGAGGGTGGGACACATGAAGAAATGGCTGACTCTGGAGCTCAGATCTGCAAGGGAAGGGAGGGACGAGGAGAACTGAGGAAAGAGGACTCTAGACATAGGAAAGAGCAAGTGTGAGTCTCCAAGGAGGGGCTGCCTGATCTGTTTGAGAAACTCAAGGAGGTCAGGGTGGCCAGAGCCTGAGGAGCAAGGGGGAGGTTAGCAGGTGGCAAGAAGGAGCCAGATTGCTGAGGGCCTCAGGCTGTTTTAAGAACTAGACTTGGACTGTGGATGAGACCAGGTGCCACACCTGTGAAGACTTTGAGCTGTGTCAGAATCTGACTTGTACTTGAAAATTCTCAGCCTGGCTGCTGTCTTGAGGGGCCCTAGGGGCTTTGACCAGAGCAGTGGTGGGGGATGGGGTGAGGGGAGCTCAGATTCTGAGGACATAGAGCAGAGGGGAGTCACTGACAGGCTGCAGGGGGAGGTGGAAGCATGAGGAGGGTTAACGGTGACCCCAAGGCTGTTATCTTGGGAACTAGAAGAATGAGGTTCCCATTTTCTGAAATAGGAAGACCCCAGTTCAGGTTTTCTCTTTTCATCTGTAGTTCTCTCTCCCTCTTTCTTTTATTTATTCATTTGACTGTGTTGGGTCTTGGTGGGATCACGTGGGATCCTTCGTTGTGGCACAGGAACTCTCTAGTTGTGGTGGGTATGCTCAGTGGTTGCAGCATACAGGCTTAGTTACTCCATGGCATGTGGGATATTATTTCCCTGACCAGGGATTGAACCTGAATCCCCTGCATTGCAAGGGGAATTCTTAACCACCGGACTGCCAGATAAGTCCCTGTCAGTCTCCTTCTGCCTCTCTTCCCTTGTAATGTATTGCTTACCTGTTGGAAAACTAGGTTATAGGATGGATATGGTTTTCCGCAGCGTGGATCTTGTTGATTGTTTTTCTTTGGTTCATTTTGACGTTTTCCCCTTCCCCCTGTATTTTCTAGCAGTTGGCAGGTAGGACTATTCATTCCTGTGTGCTCAGTTGCGTCTGATTCTTTGCGACCCCTCAGAATGTAGCCCTCCAGTCTCCTCTGTCCGTGAGATTATCCCAGAATTTGTACGTGAGCTGGTTGCCATTTCCTCCTCCAGGGGATCTTCCCGATCCAGGGCTTGAACCCTTGTTTCTTGCATCTTGTGCATTGGCTGGCGGGTGCTTTACCTGTCCTTTAGGTAGGGCTATAAGCTTGGTGAAATCCATGTCTGATTTGTGTCTGCACTGCTTCACTGTGGTGCGGGTACTGGCTCTCCTGTCCCAAACCCATGAGACACACCTCTTCTCGTTTCACCTGTGGCTGTGGTTAGCAGACATGAGCAATCCTCCTTGTGCGGGTGCATGCTCAATCACTTCAGTTGTTTCCGATTCTTTGCGACCCTGTGGACTGTAGCCTGCCAGGCTTCTCTGTCCATGGAATTTTCCAGGCAAGAATACTGATGTGTGTTGCTGTCCCCTCCTCCAGGGGATTATCCCCACTCAGGGATCAAACCTGCGTCTCTTGCATTGGCAGGTGGATTCTTTACTGCTGAGTCACCAGGGAAGCCCAATTCTCCTTAAATTCTACTAACTTTTNCGTCCCCTCCTCCAGGGGATTATCCCCACTCAGGGATCAAACCTGCGTCTCTTGCATTGGCAGGTGGATTCTTTACTGCTGAGTCACCAGGGAAGCCCAATTCTCCTTAAATTCTACTAACTTTTTACAAGTTACAAAATGATAACACTCTAACTTATCATTTAACCTTTATTTATAAGCTGAAATGTTTTTATAAAGGGAGTATCTAGTTATACTAAATATTTAGTTATATTACACTTCATGTAGGTAACTTGGACTTAATGCTGTACTTTTTTGCCTTCATATACTATATTCATATATTCAAAATAATGTGTTAGTTACCTAGCATCTTTCAAAATGTTCTTTTTTTTCAGTGAACTCATAGAATTAAATATCCTTGATGTATTTTAATTCATTGCAGGAAATTCTGATTCATGTTAATTAAAATCTTTCTTCTTTGACCCTGGGGANCATTTTATCTCATTTAGTTCTAAAAGTTACACAAGATGGGTTTTACTATCTGCGTGTTACAAAAACAGTGTCAAGAGGTGAATGAACATACTGAAGAGGAAAAGTTGGAAGAAGAAAAGCTGGGATTCAAAGCCTGGGATCTATCTTATTCTAAATCTTTCTCTCTGACACACTGAGAAAGTGTGAACACGTAGAGAGGTGGGCGCCCTGCTCGCACAGTGAGGGTAGAACAGGCCCGAGCAGGAACCGCACCCACCCCGACGATTCAAGCATCATGAAAGAACACATTCCCTCCTGTCATTTACTCTTTCTGTCTTTGATTAGAAATACTCTTTGTCAAGTGGCCTTTGGTCAAGTCCAATATTCCAAAATAAATAAATAGAAAATAAATACAAATTAAAAAAAAAATCTTAAGGTCAGATTTCTTGAGCATCGGCCCGCGCTGTCCCCTGGCTGGGGAGGAGGAGGGAGGCAGGAGGAAGGGCTGCGAGTTGCCCTTAGAGCCGACCGCCACAAGAGGGCGCCAGAGCACCATCAGGGCCCGCCCGCAGCTCCCGGCCCAAACCTCCCGGCTCGGAGATTAGGGTGTGGTGTTGGCAGGGCCTCAAGAAGGTGCCCAGAGAGGAGGAGCTGGTTATCGGGTACCTCTAAATTTACAGCTCAAATGGCCTCACCTCAAATACGGGGCAGAAGTCAGCCGTCAGCTTTGGTGGTGGCACTTCCAGCCTGGTGGGCTGACCCAGCGGTTATACAGCCTGACAGGCGGACTGGACTGACTGCTGTTTCTCCAGAGGCAGGGTTCTGGACCCAGAAGTATCTGCTTTCCAGCCTGGGGGGGGAGGTGCTGGGAAAGGTTTTAAGCTGCAGCTCTGTGATGGTATCAGCATCTGGAAAACGAAGCTGCTGGTCCTGAACCCGAACTCCGTATTGGCTGGGTGGGCTGTGCTCATTCCGGTACCCTTTCTTTTTCTCTAGAGTTCTCCCCAGAGAATTTCTTTTCTTTCTATCTGATTCTTCACTGTTTCCAACCCCCTGCCAGGGGAACCTGACCTAAAGCCAGGTCACCTGAACTGAGGAGGAAATGATGGATTTAAAGCCTGGTGGCATCATGTGAGTTCACTTGTTCAGTTGCTAAGTTGAGTCTGACTCTTTGCAAACCCATAGACTGCAACATGCCAGGCTTCTCTGTTCTTCACCATCTCCCAGAGCTTGCTCAAACTCCTGTTCATTGAGTCGGTGATGCCATCCAATCACCTCATCCCTCTTGTCCCTTCTTCTCCTGCCCTAAACCTTTCCCAGCATCAGGGTCTTTTCCAGTGAGTTGGCTCTTCACATCAGGTTGCCAGATTATTGGAGCTTCAACTTCAGCATCAGTCCTTAGAATAAATATTCAGGGTTGATTTCCTTTAAGATTGACTGGTTTGATCTTGCTGTCCAAGGAAGTCTCAAGAGTCTTCTCCAGCACCACAGTTTGAAAGCTCAGTCCTCGTCACTCAGCCTTCTTTATGGTCCAACTCTCACATCCATACATGACTACTGGAAAAACCATAGCTTTGACCATACGGACCTTTGTCAGCAAAGTAACGTCTCTACTTTTTTAATATGCTGTCCAAGTTTGTCATAGCTTTTATTCCTAGGAGCAAGGAAGCATTTTTTTAATTGCATCATTGCAGTTGTTGTCTGCAGTGATTTTGGAGCCCAAGAAAATAAAATCTGTCACTGTTTCCATTTTTTCTTCATCTGATGCTGAAGCTGAAACTCCAATATTTTGGCTACCTGATACAAAGAACTAACTCATTAGAAAAGACCCTGATGCCAGGAAGGTTGACGGCAGGAGGAGAAGGGGACAANTCATTAGAAAAGACCCTGATGCCAGGAAGGTTGAAGGCAGGAGGAGAAGGAGACAACAGAGGATGAGATGGTTGGATGGCATCACCAACTCAATAGACATGAGTTTGAGTAAACTCTGGGAGTTGGTGATGGACAGGGAGGCCTGATGTACTACAGTCCATGGAGTCGCAAAGAGCTGGATATGACTGAGCAACTGAACAGAACTGAACTGAATCCTTCCTAAGGTTCACTAACTTCACTTCACACTCTAGGATGTCTGGCTGTAGGTGAGTGACCACACCATCATGGTTATCTGGGTCATAAAGAGCTTTATTGTACAGTTCTGTGTATTCTTGCCACCTCTTCTTAATCTCTTCTGCCTCTGTTAGGTCCATACCATTTTTGTCCTTTATTGTGCCCATCTTTGCATGAAATGTTCCCTTGGTATCTCTAATTTTCTTGAAGAGATCTCTAGTCTTTCCCTTTCTATTGTTTTCTTCTATTTCTTTGCATTGTTCACTTAAGACTTTCTTATCTCTCCTTGATATTCTTGGGAACTGTGCATTCATTTGGGTATATCTTTCCCACTCTCCTTTGCCTTTCACTTCTCTTCTTTTCTCAGCTTTTTGTAAGACCTCCTCAGATGACTATCTTCCCTTTTTGCATTTCTTTTTCTTTGGGATGGTTTTGGTCCCCACCTTCTGTACAGTATTACAAATCTCCATTCATAGTTTTGTAGGCACTCTGTCTACCAGATCTAATCCCTTGAATCTATTTGTCACTTCCACTGTATAATCATAAGGGATTCGATTTGGGCCATACCTGAATGGCCTAGCGGTTTTCCCTACTTTCTCCAGTTTAACTCTGAATTTTGCAATAAGGAGGTCATAATTTGAGCCACAGTCAGCTCCAGTGAGTTCAGGGGCTATTTAATTTAAAGCGGTGGGGTAGGGAGAGGTGAGTGCCCTGGGAGATAAGTAGAGAGAACTATCCTCATGTGTATGGCGCTTCATTGCGCTTATGGGGAGAGAAGGAAGGAATCAGGCTGGCAGTTCGTAAGACCAGTGCAGCCCCTGGTATGGGGAAGGAAAGGAAGAAGGGCTGAGAATTGGAGTTAGAGCTGATGGTCACAAGAGGGCGCCAGAAAACCGGTGGAGCCCACCTGTGGACCCCTAGCCGTCCCTCCAGATAAGAGCTGAATTTGAAATTGGCAGCACACCCCACTCCAGTACCTCTTGCCTGGAAAATCCCATGGATGGAGGAGCCCGGTAGGCTGCAGTCCATGGGGTCGCTACCCGTCGGACACGACTGAGCGACTTCACTTTCACTTTCATGCATTGGAGAGGGAAATGGCAACCCACTCCAGTGTTCTTGCCTGGAGAATCCCAGGGACGAGGGAGCCTGGTGGGCTGCCGTCTACGGGGTCGCACAGAGTCGGACACGACTGAAGCGATTTAGCAGCAGCAGCAGCAGCAAGAAGGAGCTCCGGAGAATGCAATGGCAACCCACTCCAGTACTCTTGCCTGGAAAATCCCATGGGCGGAGGAGCCTGGTAGGCTGCCGTCCATGGGGTCGCTAAGAGTCGGGCACGACTGAGCGACTTCACTTTCACTTTCATGCATTGGTGAAGGAAATGGCAACCCACTCCAGTATTCTTGCCTGGAGAATCCCAGGGATGGAGGAGCCTGGTGGGCTGCCGTCTATGGGGTCGCACAGAGTCGGACACGACTGAAGTGACTTAGCAGCAGCAGCAGCAGCAGCAAGAAGGAGCTCAGAGAAAAAAGGTTGATAACTGGACCACTCTGACTCACTCGTGCTGCAATTCATAGGGTCGCAAAGAGTTGGACACGACTGAGCGACTGAACTGAACTGAACTGAACTTCTAGCTTGGTGGGGTGGCTAATTGGCCAGTCTACTGGCTGTCTGTAGACTGACTGCCCTGTTTCTCCAGAGGCAGGATCCTGGACCCAGAGATGGTCGGTTCGACTCTTGGGCACGCAGCTTTTAAGCTGCAGGCCTACAACGGTATTGGCATCTGGAATACAGGGCTCCTGGTCCTGAATGTGGAGCCTGTAAAAGACCTGGTATTTGCTGGGCGGGCTGAGCTCTTTCCTGTGTCCTTTCTTCCTCTCTAGCTGCTGCTGCTGCTAAGTCGCTAGACAGCAGACCACCAGGCTCCCCGTCCCTGGGATTCTCCAGGCAAGAAAACTGAGCTCCCCCCAAACTTCCTCTTCCTTTCCCATTTAAGCCTCCTCTTCCTGTCCCCTCCTGATCTGACCAAAGCCAGGTCAGCTGAATTAATGGGGAGCAAACTGAGTTAAAGGTAGGCAGCATCAATGTGGTTGGTGGGGAGGCTATTTAAAGTAGTAGGGTGGGGGTAGGGAAAGGTGAGTGCCCTGGTAGACTTGGAAAGAGAAATATCCCTATCTGTAGGGCTCTTCTTTGTACTTAGAGGGACAGGAGGCACGAAATCAGGCTGGTAGTTCCCAAGGCAAGTGCAGCCCCACAGGCTAGGGAGGGAGAGAAGGAAGAGCCGACAATTGGCTTTAGAGCTGATGGCCACAAGAGGGCGCCAGAGCACCAACGGAGCCCACCTTGTGGATCCCTGGCCCCCAAGCTCCGAGATGGGGCTGGATTTGGGGTTGGCAGAACCGCAAGGAGGTGCCCAGAGAGGAGGCGTTGGTTACTGGGCCCTCTGACTCACTGGCTCAAATCTGTTCATCTCAGAGAGCCAGGCAGACGTCTGCCTTTGGCTTCAAGCGATGATGGCCTGGTTGGGTGCCCAGTGTTCAGTCAGACAAGCTAAACATCCCTTATTCTTCCAGAGGAGGGACACTCTGAACCCAGAAATACCTGGCCCGGCTCTTGCGCTTGCAGCTTTTAAGCTGCAGGTTTGCGAGGGTGTTGGCATCTGGAAAGTGGGGCTGGCGGTCCTGAACCGGAAGCCTGTAAAAGCTCTGGCGCTTGCTGGATGGGCTGAGTTCATCCCCTGTGCCCTTTTCCTCAAAAGTTCTCCCCAGATGCTTTTATTCCCTTTCCACATGATCCACTTCTTCCTGTGCCCACAGCCCTGCTAGGGGAACCTGACCAAAGCCAGTTCACGTGAATTAATGAGGAACTAATTGAGTTAAAGTCAGGTAACTTCATCTGACTTTGGGGGGCTGATTGATTTAAAGTAGTGGTCTGGGATAGGGAAGGGTGAGTGCCCCGGGAGACTCTGAGGGAGGAATACCCTCCTCTGTAGGGAACTTCATTGTGCTTGAAGGGAGAGAAGGGATAGATATCAGGGTGGCAGGTGTCCAAAGCCAGCGCAGCCGAGAAAGGGGAGTGAGGCAGGAGGAAGGGCTGAGAGTTGACGTTAGAGCAGATGACCACTAGAGGGCGCCAGAGCACCAGGGCAGCTCACGTGAGGCTCCCCAGCTAGACCCCCAGGTTTGGACTGGGTTTGGAGATGTCGTCTCCATGTGGCCGCCCCAGCATAGAGGAGGCAGGGGGCAGACTTCTCACCTGTCAACTGAGATACCCAAAGCTCATGTCCCAAGAGAGGTCCAGGAGGAGGCTGTGTTGACTCGTATAACTGACCTTTGGAGCCGCATGCTTTTGGTTGAGGCAGTTATTGAGGTCTGCCCAGGTTCAGGGGTAGAGGACTCGAGCCCCACCTCTTGGTGGAGGCAAGTCCCTGTAACACTGTAGAAAGAGCATGTGCGGCCGGCCAGCCGTGGAAAATACTGCTGCAAGAGTTCCTACAGTAACGAGCAACCTAAATCACAGCCTGTTAAAATATGTAGCCCATCCTGTTGATAAGTCCCACCTGCATTTTTCTAAATTGCCTCCTCCTCTAACACCACTTCCGTGTCTGCCTTGACCATTGAGGGGGACTGAATGATCCCCACCCACCAAAAGCAGATTACAGCCTTCTGGGTTCCAGAGATGTGAGTTCCGGTTCTGCCACCTACGAACCCTGTGGCTTTGGCCAAGTCTCTGAATCTCCCCAGCCTTTGTTTTGTTATTTTTAAAAGGTGGATGATAATATCTCTTTTCAGAAGACAAATTTGTTGAGCTCTTACGATGTGCCTGATCTCTTACTTTGGACTGTTAGATGCGGTGGTCAAATCAGCCTCGTGGAGCTTATACTCCCGTGGCTGTGCTGGCTTGTGAGCTGATGAGAAAATTCAGAGATTGCACAGGATGCAGGCATGCAGCCCAGCCTGGCCACAGGACCACCTGGGAACGCAGGTCGTTGTCTCCAGCATGCTACTGTCTCCAGTGCTCTTTGTTCTACGGTAGGCAAAATATGTTCCCACAAACAATGATGCCCAGGAAACCTTAAGACAATGAATTTGCATTTCAAATCAAGAATCTGCATCTTTTGGGACAAAGAAAAAGAACTGGCTGGGGAAAAAAGAGTTAAAAGCATTTCAAGCACATCATCATCACCAGTGTTATAATCACTTAAGAACAGTTAAGTCAACCATGAAATTAACAAGGAGCAGAAATCTGTGCTCCTTCCACTCAGATCTCTGTGGCTGGGCTTCACATTTACCAAGATAAACGTCTCCAACCATCATCCTGTGCCTCCAAGGAGAGCGTCCCTTCTCGGAGATAATATTCTTATTAACGCTAGTCAAACAGAAGGCAGGCTTTGGCAGCAGTCCCAGCCCTGACAATCTCTGACCACGTGGCAGTCTCCCTCCTGTGGAGAACCCTGGGCTGGGCACAAGGACAGAGGTCGTCTATGTGGCTCTGCCCCATATCCAGACCACCCCATGCACACCAACCGGTGCACCCTTGGTCTGCTTCCAGCCTCTGGTCTTCAGGGTCTGTGCCATCCTACCTCCACTACATGACCTGGGGGCCGGCCGTAAGCCTTCGGCCAGGTGTGCTAACAGCTGGGATTGTCTTCTGCCTGAATGTCTAAACCAGGATATGTGACACCTCATCCCAAATAAAGGTTTCCCTGATGATTCGGTGGTGAAGAAGCTGCTTGCCAATGCAGGAGATGCAGGTTCTCTCCCTGGGTGGGAAAGATCCCCGGGAGGAGGAAATAGCAACCCGCTCCAGTGTTCTTGCCTGGGGAATTCCATGGACAGAGGAGCCTGGCAGGCTACAGCCCATGGGGTTGCAAAGAGTTGGACATGACTTAGTGACTAAGCATGCATGCGTGCATCCCAAATAAGTCACTCACAAAATTTCATTATTACTGAAAGACTTGGGGGACTTCCCTGCTGATCCAGTGGCTAAGACGCTATGATCCCAATTCAAGGGACCTCAGTTTGATCCCTGGTCAGGGAACTAGATCCCACATGCTGCCACTAAGAGTTTGCCTGTCACAACTAAAAAAGAAACTATTCCTCAAGCTGCAGCTAAGACCCGGCACAGTAAAATAAATAAATAAATAAATTTTTTAATGAAAAAAGGACTTGGAAGATAAGTAGTGATACTATTTTTATACTGAAACACCGCCAAGAACACAGCATCACCGGGTCCCTCTAGGTCTTCAACCCAGAACATCCAGGGTTTCCACCTGCCCACCCCCTCCCTCTGCTCCATCACTCCTGGCAGTGCCACTTCCAGCCACTGTCTTTGGTCCCCTCCTGTGTTTCTGAAATTTGGAGAATTTCTCTTCCTAATTCACTATGTATACTAAGCCTAATGGATGCCTCTTCCTTCCAGGGAGATGGTGAGAAACCAACAAACACCCCCGGTCTGCTGTGCTTGTATCAGTCAGCATGGGCTAAGAGATGTTGCTGAAACAAACGATCCCAACTCTCAGTGCTTTACGACAGCAAAGGATTATTTCTCACCTGCGTCTAAAGTCCACTGCAAGCTGGCCTCAGCTCTGTGCACTTAGGGTCTCAGGATTCAGCAGCAGTCAATCTGTGGGACCTGCCAGTCTCCCAGGCGAGAGAAAAGAGCAATAGGAGAACCACATGATGGCTCCTTATGTTCCGCTTGGAAGAGGCACATGGTGCTTCCACTCAGATTTCTTTGGCCAAAACAAGTCAGTTGCCAAACCTGCTGTCGGTGGGTGGGAAGCATGGTCCTAACAGGGACGGGCTGTAGGAGGGACATCAGGCTTTCAGAGCAAGTCATGCCAAAGGCAAGGGAACCACTCACTGGGCTGGTGCTTCTCTGATGGCAATGCCTTGAGGCTCCTGCATGGAGCCCTGCGGAGAAAATAGAAGTGACTCACGTTATAGAGGTGAACGGGCGCTCTGGGGCCATGTGAGCAGCAACTCAGGGAAGGTCTGGCATTCTCTCTGGAGAGCCCTGGAGTGCTGCGTTCCAGCACCGGTTTGGAGTCAGAGTGACCTGGGAAATTCCATAGGGAATTCCAGCTGTAACTCAGGTGGGCAGAGGGACACAGGATGTTTAGGGAGACATCTAGAGGCAGGTGGAGTTCTAGTCAGATTGGTCAGGAGGGCCCAAGACAGCCCATGGGTGGGAATGGAATGGCTGATGGGGGGACTGGGGTGATCTCTAGGTAGATCAGCCTTTCCTGCTGGGAGCAGCCCCCCTTCTCTGCAGAATACCATCTGAATTTCCCTTCTGGGACTTTCTCCAGAATCAAGGGAGGACCTTTTGGTCCTGGCTGACAAGGACCCTGCTTTCCCCATTCTTAGTTTCTAGCTCCAGTATCCTGGGCTCTCAAAAGCTGGGCTTAGCAATCCATGGCCAGAGGCATTCGCTCACAAGTATTCCCTGGACCCAGTGGGCTGTGGAAGCCACCTTCTCTGATAGGTGGAGCCCCGTTCATTGAACTTCAGTCACACAGTCTTTCGCCACTCACCAAGTCCAAGTCCTTGGGCTGGACAAAGCTCAGTGTCCTCAGTTCAGACACTCCCACTAGACTCCTCAAACCCAGCTGCAAAGAAAGGAGGCTACACAGTCCCACACAGTTTTCTTTCTGGAAACCACCCAGTTGCAGAGCTTCAGAACTAGGAGGGCTTTTGGACACCCTAGAGTCCAACATGCTCTTTCCAGAACTCACATCCAAGGGGAAGAAGATCAAGAGCAAGGTCGCCAGCTGTTCAGGGCTGAAACAGAAGCCAAGCACGTTATGGCCTAGCCCCTCCTGGCCCCAACAGTGTCTGGTCCCATGAACAGAGAGAGCCGTGCTGGGCCATCCCCTCCAGGGGTCCCCAGGAGCCAGAACTTGCTGCATGGTCGAGGACCAGCCCTAAGCCCCGTCCTCCAGAAGGCTCCCTTGGACGTGTCACAGAATAGAGTGAGCAGTGGATTCAGAGCCACAGGCCATGAGTTCAAGTCCTGACTGCCATTTATCACCTGTGTGACCCTGAGGAACTNTCCAGAAGGCTCCCTTGGACGTGTCACAGAATAGAGTGAGCAGTGGATTCAGAGCCACAGGCCATGAGTTCAAGTCCTGACTGCCATTTATCGCCTGTGTGACCCTGAGGAACTGACTTAACCTCTGTGAGCATCTGTAAATTTGGACTGGAGCTGCATCAACCTATTTGGTGGGTTTCAGATAAGAATACCACACTGCCCTTTCCCACCTGCCCTGGATTTCTTACAGACAGATGCATGACTTTGCTGGGTGTATGGGGTTGATGGGAGAGAAATCACACATTTAATCAGTTCTGAAGTGTACACTTGTACACCTCAACATTTCATAAATCATGTCATATCTCTCCATCAACAGTTTTAATTTTCTGTTGGCTCAGTGGCAGCCCTGGGGTTAATATTGCTTCCTGCACAGGTTACTCCTGGTAGCTTACTGGATGACCTCACCCCCTCAATGTTTCCGTCAACAAACGATTGAAAGACCATTGGAGGAAGGAGCCAGAGTCTTGAACGGTGTCTGAAGTGTTCTACTGATGCCTTCTGGGAAGATCAAGAGAGAGCCAGCACCAAACCTTGTAGAATGGGGACCACTGGTGTGTCCTGAAAAAGCTAATGGGGTGTTGTGTTTAGAAATGCCACCTCATTCATGCTCCTGGCTTTGAGGAGAGCATTGTGTGGAAAAACCTGGATGTTAATGTCACAGAGTTAGAAAGTGGCCATCAGCACCTATCTGTCTTATACACACACACACACACACACACACACACACACACACACACACACATGCACACACACACACACTCATCCCCTACCTTTGGCCAGGGTGTTTCCTGTGATTGGGCAAAGACTCGAGTTCTCTCTTCTTTTTTCTGCCCCAGGAAGCCTTTGTGACTGGGAAGGCAGCTCAGGAAACCACATTAAGCATAATCAAGGCCTGGCAGGTGCTTTCACATATATGCCCATCGTTTGCCCCCAGTAAAAACAAATCTGCTATGTTTACATTTCATTCTATTCATTGCACAAATAGTACATATACATGTTCTGTTATTTAGAAAAATGAAGCTTAGAAATGCATCAGAAATCCTCCTTCATGGCCACCTGCTCCCTGCCACCAAGCCCAAGGCCCTCCCCAGAGATGACATCGTAACTGTCTGGGGTATGTATCCTTCCCCACAGCTTTTTGCTTGATTTGCTTTTGCATAATTTGGGTTTCATGGTGAGCTAACACAAATTGGAAACGAACAGAGATCATTCTGTCGTTTTTGAGACTGCATCCAAGTATTGCATTTCAGACTCTTGTTGACTATGATGGCTACTCCATTTCTTCTAAGGGATTCTTGTCCACAGTAGTAGATATAATGATCATCTGAGTTAAATTCACCCATTCCAGTCCTTTTTAGTTAGCTAGTTCCTAACATGTCCGAGGTCAATGGCGGCTGGGAGGAGACACCCTGCGTCCGANCAACCTGGACCCCACTGTCTGCTTCCTTGAAATTGACATTTAAAAGCAGATAAATCAGAAGAATGGAGGAAAATTTTTAACCAGTTATGATCTGCCTAGATCAGAGATAAATATTGTTAACAGAAGCACACACGTAGGAGCTTTTTTATCTACCCCAGAGCTTTATTATCCAAATGAGAAATGAGTCATTTAATGATCTGTGAGGAGGGGCACAAGTTGGATTTGACAAACACATCAACCTTCAGAAAGACAAGAGTATTCAACTCTCTCTGCCTCAATTAGCAGGACACCCCCTTACCCCCTGCAACCCCATATGTGGTTCTGTTTTTTAGTAGAGAAAAGAGTGAGGAGGCGGGAGGGGGAAAGAGGAATGGATGTGTCCACAGTCCACCAGGGTGCAGGTCAGGAGCCTGGGTGGTGAGGGAGGCAGGAGTATGGACCCAGGGCTCCATGTCCTTTCTCTTCAAGGACCGGCCACCCCCTCTCCTGTGGGCTTGGAGAGTGGCCAGCACATTATGTGGGAAGCAAGCATCAACTGCACTTTCTGAGAAATGCTGTCGGCCTCAGGCATTTATCACTCGCAAAATGTTTTCATTATTCAAAACAGTCTCAGAGAGTGTGCCCTGATGGATGAGTTAAGCCGGCTTTGAGGTGTGTGTGTGTGCGCGCGCGTGCGTGCGTGTACTGTCAACCTCTGTTGATCACTGCCACTGTGAGGGCTTTCCTGGTGTCTTCCATGTGTTACCTCCTCCTTTATCTAAAGAAGAGCTCTAACTGAGTGACTTGACTGAAGTGGAAATGGCTGCTCGTGGGGTATGAGGGATTGCCCAAGTTCACACAGCCAGTGAGTGGCAGAACCGGGACAGAAATCAGCTGCGACCACTCCCAAGCCCTCTGGGACCACAGCTCTGTCAGCCTCTAGTGCAGCTGTACCTAGCGGCTTTCCTCACCTCTCAGTTTGTGACACAACCCCCCTCCCTCCAGATCCCCATGCTCTGTGGGTTTCAAGCAGTCTCCTTACTGAGAGGCACCTTGGGCTTCCAAGAAGTAAGCCTTCAGCTGGCTAAGGGTAAAGGAAGGGAGTGACCAGGAAGTGGTCATGGGGAGGGTTCCACCTCCCACCCCCGGGACAGCAGATACACCA
Source organism: Raphicerus campestris (assembly GCA_006410735.1). Classification (NCBI taxonomy): domain Eukaryota; kingdom Metazoa; phylum Chordata; class Mammalia; order Artiodactyla; family Bovidae; genus Raphicerus; species Raphicerus campestris. Next base: position 336,718 of record SJYW01001345.1, read on the forward strand.
CGATGCAGCAGCTGCTCAGCCTTCAGGGCCCCTGGCTGGGGATCTGCAGCTCACGCCTCAGTGTCCAGAAGGGAAAGGCTCAGCTCACGGGCCCACAGCGTGCAGCTTAGCAGGAGGTCATGTCTACTGAGCATGTACCCTGGGCTAGACACCTTTTGGTGGAATTTCTTCCTGGGCAGTACAAGAAAGAGACATGAAAAGACACGTCGTGGAGGCTGGGAAGTTAACACCGTATGGCTATTTGTGCATTAAGGCTAGTCTTCCTGTTGAAGTCTTCATTTCAGGAGCAGAGACATTGTAAGCCCAGCATTGAGCAATGCCATTTGTTTGTTGACCCTCAAATCTAAATGGCCCCTGACCACCTAGAGACGCGCTTGGCTGTAGTGTGTCCTTTACTCCAGGACCCTCACCCCAGGAATCCTGTGCCCTTGGAGTCATACAGTATGGAACAGGGACATTGATGGGAGGCAGATCTGAGTGACAGTCCTGGCTACAGTTCCTGGCTGTAATTTACATTCTCTTAGTCTCCCTTTCTTGTCTGCAGAATGGGAGCAGCAGCCAGATCCCACCCCACCACCCGGGTTGCTGTGATGGTCAAAGAGAGGACACAGGTAAAGAGATCAGTGTTTGTGGGACATAGGAAGTGGTCAGTAGAAGGTAGCTCCTTGGGAGGCCAAGAAGGAACCATGTTGCCCCACTCAATGATCTGAGAATGGAACTCTGCCCCAACCCAGAAGCAGTGTTGGAAGCCTGGGCTGGAAGCTGGGGCAGCCTCTTCCCATTGTGACTCTCTCTCTTCTCCCTCTTGCAGTGGTTCCTACTGCTCTCAGGATTTCTTCACGTAAAGGTGTATTTATAAAGGCACTTCCCATCCCATGTCAAGGGGCCTTGGAAAGCCCAGCATCCCAGGTGAACAGCATGAGCACACAAACTAGGCAGAAAGTGTTTTCTGAGCCAGGAGGCAGAGCCACGAGGCCAGCCTGTGTTGGTCAGGCAGAGCTTGCCATTTGGGGAGGCATATCACATATCTTTCTCCAGTGAAACTGTCCAGACTCCAGTCTTCTCATGGCATCCACTTGTGCCAAATGTTTGCCTCCTAGCCCCTAAGTCAGTGTCCGTACTTTAGAAGGTGCCACTAGGTAACTCATGTTGTGATGACAAGAAGGGGGATGCCAGCTGCTTGTGGCATTTTCAGGACACCTGGGCACACCCTCACCCTCAGTCTCACCCTTCCTGGTATCTGTGAGGAGGCTCTTCTTTCCAAACCTGACATCCAATAATTCTACTAAGTGCTGGTCCAGGCGCTATCCTTGGTGCTGACCAACATCACATCTTAATGACAAGCTGCCAAGGACCTCTACGATAGAGGGTGAGCTTTAAAATTTGTGTGTAAAGTTGCATTTGGTTTCAGAAGTGCAAGCTTCTAAGTGTTCGTGCTATCTGAAGCCTGATGCCTCCTGACTTCTCAGAGTCAAGAGGTGCTGAGACCCTGTTTGGCCATGGGAGAAGCAGGGCATGCACAGTCCGCTGCTTGTAGACCAGGAACCACCCGACAGATCACAGCGTCTAGAGCCGAAGCAGCTGCAGTGAACACACTCCCCCATCAGAGGGAGAACCTCGCCCCCATCCAGGGCAGAGAGGTGTCAGTCTTGGCCTTTGTTTTAAATATGTGTTTGTTTGATATTTCCCTTTCCATGTAGTTAAAAAAATTCTTTTGTGAAATTAGAGAAATTTGACATCTTTAAGGAGACAAATTGAACCCAAGCCTTGGGTACTGATGGAAATGAACTCGCCACCACCATCTGGGGCAGGGTCCTTCTCTGCCACAGGACTTCCTGGCTCAGGATGAGGAATGAGCCTCACTCAGAAGCCCCTGTGCTTCTCTCACAAGGATACATCTGAATCAATCATACTTATGTCATCCATAAGTGTCTCACCAGGACTCAGGCCGTGTTCCTAGCATAGATACACACAGCTGCTTGGATGAAGTGGGAATACAGGGCTCTGGAGTCTCACACTCAACCTCTTTCTTACTCCCCAGGGACCCACAGAGTTCGCCATGAAAACCATGACCCTAAAAAGAGCCTGGCAAACAGTGGTCTTTGAATGGGTCCATGTGGCTCAGACGGTAAAGCGTCTGTCTACAATGCGGGAGACCTGGATTTGATTCCTGGGTTGGGAAGATCCCCCAGAGAAGGAAATGGCAAGCCACTCCAGGACTATTGCCTGGAAAATCCCATGGACGGAGGAGCCTGGCAGGCTACAGTCCATGGGGTCACAAAGAGTCGGACACGACTGAGCGACTTCACAAAAAATGTGGGGTGATCAGAAAAGCTCAGCCTGGGGACATTTTGAAGGACCCAACCTCCTTTCTTCTAGCTTCTCCTGGGCCTGATACTTTGGTAAATGCACATACTTTGGACTACTTTAAGGTATGAGCTCTTAGCCTGGATGAAAGAAAGAATGTCTCAATTCAGAGAACTAGCATCTAATCATGCTCTAGAGGCAAGAAAAATGTTTAGCTTTTGTACTTGATTCAATACACTTCTGGATAAGATGGCTACATTTGTACACAGTGCTAACCTGCTTCCAAATTTCCATCAATAGAATACAGAAATAGGAAAAGCATGCATAAATGCTAGAAAGTGGAGCAACGTGGCATTGCCAAATCATAAATTCAGATGTCCGAAATATTCTTCCAGAAAAAAAAATGGGATACAGCCAAATAGAAACAAGGATCAACTAAACCCCTGGTAGAACACCAGGAGCATAGCCTGTGGACATTCAGGGGTTAGAGGCAAGGAAACCTCAGGATACAAATAGATTTCAGCCTTCCCCCCGAGAAAGGACTAGAGCCTTGGGTCATAGCAAAAGTGTTGCATAGGGTTGCACTTGATTTGTGTTCCATAAAAAGGGTGGCTGAACTAAACAAAGAATGGGAATTCTGTCCCAGTTGTGGTTGCCATCACAAATATTGTTAAAGCAACATCTCTGATTGGGGTCAGAGAGCAGTGCTAGAGATCTCTGAATTTTCATCTAACCCTCAATAGCTGAGTGACCTTAGGAAAGCTACTTCATTATCTCTGAACATCAATTTCTTACATCAGTGAGAATTATCTTAGAGTCAACTCCATAGAGTTGTGAGAATTAAATATAATAACAATTTACATAAACTGAGCACAGGGATGGTACTTAGTAGGTAAATATTACTTCCTGAGCTCATTCCAGTGTTAGGTGAGCAAAATGATTCATTTATATCTGATTATTTAAAATAGATAAGTTCAGCTTTACCAATAGCTAATATGCAGACTGATTCAGGTGCCTGCCCTGATCAAGCGTCAGGTGGGTTTTGGTCATGCCTGGCAAAGGCCACATGCTTTTTAAAGGGCANATCAGAGATAAATATTGTTAACAGAAGCACACACGTAGGAGCTTTTTTATCTACCCCAGAGCTTTATTATCCAAATGAGAAATGAGTCATTTAATGATCTGTGAGGAGGGGCAGAAGTTGGATTTGACAAACACATCAACCTTCAGAAAGACAAGAGTATTCAACTCTCTCTGCCTCAATTAGCAGGACACCCCCTTACCCCCTGCAACCCCATATGTGGTTCTGTTTTTTAGTAGAGAAAAGAGTGAGGAGGCGGGAGGGGGAAAGAGGAATGGATGTGTCCACAGTCCACCAGGGTGCAGGTCAGGAGCCTGGGTGGTGAGGGAGGCAGGAGTATGGACCCAGGGCTCCATGTCCTTTCTCTTCAAGGACCGGCCACCCCCTCTCCTGTGGGCTTGGAGAGTGGCCAGCACATTATGTGGGAAGCAAGCATCAACTGCACTTTCTGAGAAATGCTGTCGGCCTCAGGCATTTATCACTCGCAAAATGTTTTCATTATTCAAAACAGTCTCAGAGAGTGTGCCCTGATGGATGAGTTAAGCCGGCTTTGAGGTGTGTGTGTGTGCGCGCGCGTGCGTGCGTGTACTGTCAACCTCTGTTGATCACTGCCACTGTGAGGGCTTTCCTGGTGTCTTCCATGTGTTACCTCCTCCTTTATCTAAAGAAGAGCTCTAACTGAGTGACTTGACTGAAGTGGAAATGGCTGCTCGTGGGGTATGAGGGATTGCCCAAGTTCACACAGCCAGTGAGTGGCAGAACCGGGACAGAAATCAGCTGCGACCACTCCCAAGCCCTCTGGGACCACAGCTCTGTCAGCCTCTAGTGCAGCTGTACCTAGCGGCTTTCCTCACCTCTCAGTTTGTGACACAACCCCCCTCCCTCCAGATCCCCATGCTCTGTGGGTTTCAAGCAGTCTCCTTACTGAGAGGCACCTTGGGCTTCCAAGAAGTAAGCCTTCAGCTGGCTAAGGGTAAAGGAAGGGAGTGACCAGGAAGTGGTCATGGGGAGGGTTCCACCTCCCACCCCCAGGACAGCAGATACACCACGATGCAGCAGCTGCTCAGCCTTCAGGGCCCCTGGCTGGGGATCTGCAGCTCACGCCTCAGTGTCCAGAAGGGAAAGGCTCAGCTCACGGGCCCACAGCGTGCAGCTTAGCAGGAGGTCATGTCTACTGAGCATGTACCCTGGGCTAGACACCTTTTGGTGGAATTTCTTCCTGGGCAGTGCAAGAAAGAGACATGAAAAGACACGTCGTGGAGGCTGGGACGTTAACACCGTATGGCTATTTGTGCATTAAGGCTAGTCTTCCTGTTGAAGTCTTCATTTCAGGAGCAGAGACATTGTAAGCCCAGCATTGAGCAATGCCATTTGTTTGCTGACCCTCAAATCTAAATGGCCCCTGACCACCTAGAGACGCGCTTGGCTGTAGTGTGTCCTTTACTCCAGGACCCTTACCCCAGGAATCCTGTGCCCTTGGAGTCATACAGTATGGAACAGGGACATTGATGGGAGGCAGATCTGAGTGACAGTCCTGGCTACAGTTCCTGGCTGTAATTTACCCTCTCTTAGTCTCCCTTTCTTGTCTGCAGAATGGGAGCAGCAGCCAGATCCCACCCCACCACCCGGGTTGCTGTGATGGTCAAAGAGAGGACACAGGTAAAGAGATCAGTGTTTGTGGGACATAGGAAGTGGTCAGTAGAAGGTAGCTCCTTGGGAGGCCAAGAAGGAACCATGTTGCCCCACTCAATGATCTGAGAATGGAACTCTGCCCCAACCCAGAAGCAGTGTTGGAAGCCTGGGCTGGAAGCTGGGGCAGCCTCTTCCCATTGTGACTCTCTCTCTTCTCCCTCTTGCAGTGGTTCCTACTGCTCTCAGGATTTCTTCACGTAAAGGTGTATTTATAAAGGCACTTCCCATCCCATGTCAAGGGGCCTTGGAAAGCCCAGCATCCCAGGTGAACAGCATGAGCACACAAACTAGGCAGAAAGTGTTTTCTGAGCCAGGAGGCAGAGCCACGAGGCCAGCCTGTGTTGGTCAGGCAGAGCTTGCCATTTGGGGAGGCATATCACATATCTTTCTCCAGTGAAACTGTCCAGACTCCAGTCTTCTCATGGCATCCACTTGTGCCAAATGTTTGCCTCCTAGCCCCTAAGTCAGTGTCCGTACTTTAGAAGGTGCCACTAGGTAACTCATGTTGTGATGACAAGAAGGGGGATGCCAGCTGCTTGTGGCATTTGCAGGACACCTGGGCACACCCTCACCCTCAGTCTCACCCTTCCTGGTATCTGTGAGGAGGCTCTTCTTTCCAAACCTGACATCCAATAATTCTACTAAGTGCTGGTCCAGGCGCTATCCTTGGTGCTGACCAACATCACATCTTAATGACAAGCTGCCAAGGACCTCTACGATAGAGGGTGAGCTTTAAAATTTGTGTGTAAAGTTGCATTTGGTTTCAGAAGTGCAAGCTTCTAAGTGTTCGTGCTATCTGAAGCCTGATGCCTCCTGACTTCTCAGAGTCAAGAGGTGCTGAGACCCTGTTTGGCCATGGGAGAAGCAGGGCATGCACAGTCCGCTGCTTGTAGACCAGGAACCACCCGACAGATCACAGCGTCTAGAGCCGAAGCAGCTGCAGTGAACACACTCCCCCATCAGAGGGAGAACCTCGCCCCCATCCAGGGCAGAGAGGTGTCAGTCTTGGCCTTTGTTTTAAATATGTGTTTGTTTGATATTTCCCTTTCCATGTAGTTAAAAAAATTCTTTTGTGAAATTAGAGAAATTTGACATCTTTAAGGAGACAAATTGAACCCAAGCCTTGGGTACTGATGGAAATGAACTCGCCACCACCATCTGGGGCAGGGTCCTTCTCTGCCACAGGACTTCCTGGCTCAGGATGAGGAATGAGCCTCACTCAGAAGCCCCTGTGCTTCTCTCACAAGGATACATCTGAATCAATCATACTTATGTCATCCATAAGTGTCTCACCAGGACTCAGGCCGTGTTCCTAGCATAGATACACACAGCTGCTTGGATGAAGTGGGAATACAGGGCTCTGGAGTCTCACACTCAACCTCTTTCTTACTCCCCAGGGACCCACAGAGTTCGCCATGAAAACCATGACCCTAAAAAGAGCCTGGCAAACAGTGGTCTTTGAATGGGTCCATGTGGCTCAGACGGTAAAGCGTCTGTCTACAATGCGGGAGACCTGGATTTGATTCCTGGGTTGGGAAGATCCCCCAGAGAAGGAAATGGCAAGCCACTCCAGGACTATTGCCTGGAAAATCCCATGGACGGAGGAGCCTGGCAGGCTACAGTCCATGGGGTCACAAAGAGTCGGACACGACTGAGCGACTTCACAAAAAATGTGGGGTGATCAGAAAAGCTCAGCCTGGGGACATTTTGAAGGACCCAACCTCCTTTCTTCTAGCTTCTCCTGGGCCTGATACTTTGGTAAATGCACATACTTTGGACTACTTTAAGGTATGAGCTCTTAGCCTGGATGAAAGAAAGAATGTCTCAATTCAGAGAACTAGCATCTAATCATGCTCTAGAGGCAAGAAAAATGTTTAGCTTTTGTACTTGATTCAATACACTTCTGGATAAGATGGCTACATTTGTACACAGTGCTAACCTGCTTCCAAATTTCCATCAATAGAATACAGAAATAGGAAAAGCATGCATAAATGCTAGAAAGTGGAGCAACGTGGCATTGCCAAATCATAAATTCAGATGTCCGAAATATTCTTCCAGAAAAAAAAATGGGATACAGCCAAATAGAAACAAGGATCAACTAAACCCCTGGTAGAACACCAGGAGCATAGCCTGTGGACATTCAGGGGTTAGAGGCAAGGAAACCTCAGGATACAAATAGATTTCAGCCTTCCCCCCGAGAAAGGACTAGAGCCTTGGGTCATAGCAAAAGTGTTGCATAGGGTTGCACTTGATTTGTGTTCCATAAAAAGGGTGGCTGAACTAAACAAAGAATGGGAATTCTGTCCCAGTTGTGGTTGCCATCACAAATATTGTTAAAGCAACATCTCTGATTGGGGTCAGAGAGCAGTGCTAGAGATCTCTGAATTTTCATCTAACCCTCAATAGCTGAGTGACCTTAGGAAAGCTACTTCATTATCTCTGAACATCAATTTCTTACATCAGTGAGAATTATCTTAGAGTCAACTCCATAGAGTTGTGAGAATTAAATATAATAACAATTTACATAAACTGAGCACAGGGATGGTACTTAGTAGGTAAATATTACTTCCTGAGCTCATTCCAGTGTTAGGTGAGCAAAATGATTCATTTATATCTGATTATTTAAAATAGATAAGTTCAGCTTTACCAATAGCTAATATGCAGACTGATTCAGGTGCCTGCCCTGATCAAGCGTCAGGTGGGTTTTGGTCATGCCTGGCAAAGGCCACATGCTTTTTAAAGGGCAGAGCAGGAACTCCCACTGCAGAAGGTGGATAATTTTGTACCTACTATAGTTTCTATGGGCCCATCTACATGCAAATGCATGAAAACTCTGTTTTCTTAAGTAGCTGAATCTTTGCTTGTACTATGTTCAGTTCAGCTCTGAGGGTAATGTTAGCCTCACCAAATGATTTACAAAGTCATCCCTCTACTTCAGTGTTCCGGAAGAGTTTGTAGAAAATTGGAATACTTTCTTAAATGTTTAATAGAATACATCAGTGAAAGCATATGGGGCTGGTGTTTTTGGTGTGTTATAAATTATTGCTTCAGTTTCTCTAATAGATGTGGGCCTATTCAGATTGTCTGTTTCTTCTCAAGCGGCTTTTNGGTGATCAGAAAAGCTCAGCCTGGGGACATTTTGAAGGACCCAACCTCCTTTCTTCTAGCTTCTCCTGGGCCTGATACTTTGGTAAATGCACATACTTTGGACTACTTTAAGGTATGAGCTCTTAGCCTGGATGAAAGAAAGAATGTCTCAATTCAGAGAACTAGCATCTAATCATGCTCTAGAGGCAAGAAAAATGTTTAGCTTTTGTACTTGATTCAATACACTTCTGGATAAGATGGCTACATTTGTACACAGTGCTAACCTGCTTCCAAATTTCCATCAATAGAATACAGAAATAGGAAAAGCATGCATAAATGCTAGAAAGTGGAGCAACGTGGCATTGCCAAATCATAAATTCAGATGTCCGAAATATTCTTCCAGAAAAAAAAATGGGATACAGCCAAATAGAAACAAGGATCAACTAAACCCCTGGTAGAACACCAGGAGCATAGCCTGTGGACATTCAGGGGTTAGAGGCAAGGAAAGCTCAGGATACAAATAGATTTCAGCCTTCCCCCCGAGAAAGGACTAGAGCCTTGGGTCATAGCAAAAGTGTTGCATAGGGTTGCACTTGATTTGTGTTCCATAAAAAGGGTGGCTGAACTAAACAAAGAATGGGAATTCTGTCCCAGTTGTGGTTGCCATCACAAATATTGTTAAAGCAACATCTCTGATTGGGGTCAGAGAGCAGTGCTAGAGATCTCTGAATTTTCATCTAACCCTCAATAGCTGAGTGACCTTAGGAAAGCTACTTCATTATCTCTGAACATCAATTTCTTACATCAGTGAGAATTATCTTAGAGTCAACTCCATAGAGTTGTGAGAATTAAATATAATAACAATTTACATAAACTGAGCACAGGGATGGTACTTAGTAGGTAAATATTACTTCCTGAGCTCATTCCAGTGTTAGGTGAGCAAAATGATTCATTTATATCTGATTATTTAAAATAGATAAGTTCAGCTTTACCAATAGCTAATATGCAGACTGATTCAGGTGCCTGCCCTGATCAAGCGTCAGGTGGGTTTTGGTCATGCCTGGCAAAGGCCACATGCTTTTTAAAGGGCAGAGCAGGAACTCCCACTGCAGAAGGTGGATAATTTTGTACCTACTATAGTTTCTATGGGCCCATCTACATGCAAATGCATGAAAACTCTGTTTTCTTAAGTAGCTGAATCTTTGCTTGTACTATGTTCAGTTCAGCTCTGAGGGTAATGTTAGCCTCACCAAATGATTTACAAAGTCATCCCTCTACTTCAGTGTTCCGGAAGAGTTTGTAGAAAATTGGAATACTTTCTTAAATGTTTAATAGAATACATCAGTGAAAGCATATGGGGCTGGTGTTTTTGGTGTGTTATAAATTATTGCTTCAGTTTCTCTAATAGATGTGGGCCTATTCAGATTGTCTGTTTCTTCTCAAGCGGCTTTTGGCAGATCGTGTCTTTCAAGGAAATGGTTTGTTTCATCTAGGTTATCAAACTTGTGAGCATAGAGTTGTTCATAATCTTTGTTATCTTTTTTAATATTCACAGGCTTTGTGGAAATGTCCCTTTTTCATTTCTGATAAGTTATTTGTATTCTTTCTTAGCCTGGCAAGAGATTTATTGATTTTATTGATTGTTTCAAAAAACTAGCTTTTGGTTTCATGGATTTTCCTTTTTTTTTTTTTTTAAAACAACCTTTATTATATAGAGTGGGTTTACAGTGTTGTGTTAGTTTCTGGTGTACAGCAAAGTGATTCAGAGTTAGAGTGATTCTGTTTTGTAGTTAAGTTCATTTGTGCCATATTTTAGACTCCATATATAAGTGATACCATATGATATTTGTCTTTGTCTGACTTACTTCGCTTAGTATGATAATCTCTAAGTCTATGCATATTGCTGCAAATGGCATTATTTTATTCCTTTTTTTAAAATAGTGCTGAAGAATTGATGCTTTTGAACTGTGGTGTGGGAGAAGACTCTAGAGAGTCCTTTGGACTGCAAGAAGATCAAACCAGCCAATCCTAGAGGAAATCAGTCCTGAATATTCATTGGAAGGTCTGATGCTGAAGCTGAAACTCCAATATTTTGGCTACCTGATGTGAAGAACTGACTCATTGGAAAAGACCCTGATGCTGGGAAAGATTGAAGGTGGAAGAAGGGGGCGACAGAGGATGAGATGGTTGGACAGCATCACTGACTCAGTGGGCATGAGTTTGAGTAAGTTCTGGGAGTTGGTGACTGACAGAGAATCCTGGTATGATGCAGTCCATGGGGTTGCAAAGAGTCAGACACAACTGAGCTACTGAGCTGATTACTTTTAATCTATATACATCTCTGTTTAAGTGGGTTTATGCAGACAACAGGCTTCCCTTGTAGCTCAGTCAGTAATGAAGTCTGCCTACAATGCAGGAGACCCCAGTTTGATTCCTCAGTCAGGAAGATTTGCTGGGGAAGGGATAGGCTACCCACTCCAGTATTCTTGGGCTTCCTTTGTGGCTCAACTGGTAGAGAATCCACCTGCAATGCGGGAGACTTGGATTCGATCCCTGGGTTGAGACGATACCCTGGAGAAGGGAAAGGCTACCCACTCAAGTATTCTGGCCTGGAGAATTCCATGGAAGAAAAGCTATGACCAACCTAGACAGCATATGAAAAGCAGAGACATTACTTTGCCAACTAAGGTCCCTCTAATCACAGCTTTGGTTTTTCCACTGGTCATGTATGGATGTGAGAGTTGGACCATAAAGAAGGCTGAGCACCGAAGAATTGATGCTTTTGAACTGTGGTGTTGGAGAAGACTCTTGAGAGTCCCTTGGACTGCAAGGAGATACAACCAGTCAATCCTAAAGGAAATCAGCCCTGAATATTCACTGGAAGGACTGATGCTGAACTTGAAACTTCAATACTTTGGCCACCTGATGTGAAGAGCTGACTCACTGGGAAAGACCCTGATGCTAGGAAAGACTGAGGGCAGGAGGATAGGAGGATAAGGGTATGACTGAAGATGAGACATGAGTTTGCACAAGCTCTGAGAGATGGTGAAGGACTGGGAAGCCTGGCATGCTGCAGTTGGTTGCAAAGAGTTGGACACGACTGAGTGACTGGGCAACAACAATTTAGATAATTGACACTTAAAGTGGTTACTGACATAGTTGGATTAAAATCGACCATATCTGCTATTCTTTTTTATTTGTTGCCCTTGTTTCTATTTCTATTTTTGTCTTTTAACACATTTTTATTTCTTTTTGGCTGTGCTGGGCCTTTATTGCTGCGTGTGAGCTTTCTCTGGCTGTGAGTGGGGGCTACTCTTCTTTGCAGTGCACAGGCTGCTCGTTGCTGAGGCTTCTCTTGCAGAGCACAGCCTCCAGAGCACAGGCTCAGTAGGTGTCCCATACCTGCTTAGCTGCTCCATAGCGTGTGGGATCTTCCTGGACCAGGGATCGAATCTGTGTCCCTGAATTGGCAGGTAGATTCTTAACCACTAGACCACTAAGGAAGTCTGTGCCTTTTGTAGTTTTAATTGAGCATTTTATGATTCTATTTTCTCTCCTTGATTAGCATATTTATTGTACTTTTTTTTTTTTTACTGTTTTTAGTGGTTGCGCTAGAATTTTTACTGTGTATTTACAACTAATCCAAAACCACTTTCAAGTGACTGTGGTTTCATACTCATGAGAGCTACCCAGTGAAAGTATCTTATATAACAAAATATCTCTAATTTTTCCCTCCCATCCTTTGTATCATTACTGACAATAATTTCGCTTATGTTGCTGCTGCTAAGTCACTTCAGTCATGTCCGACTCTGTGCAGCCCCATAGACGGCAGCCCACTAGGTTCCTCTGTCCCTGGGATTCTCCAGGCTTATATGTAAGTATAAATATGCTTACACATACAATTATTTTGAACAAACTGTTATCTGTTAGATCAGTTTAAGAAACCAAAAATTTTTATTTTACCTTTACATATTCATTTTCAAGTGTCCTTCCTTTCTTTATAAATAAGACTTTATGACCTATGCAATTTTCCTTCTCTCTGAAGAATTTCTTTTAACATTTCTTGCAAGGCTGGTCTGCTGGAAACTAATTCTCTCAGCTTTTTTGTTTGTCTGAGAAAATCTTATTTCTCCCTTCTCTTTTTAAGGAGATTTCACCAAGACACAGAGTTCTAGGTCAGTTTTTTTTTTCTTTCTCTAGACACTTAAAATATTTCACTCCATTCCCATCTTGCTCGCGTAGTTTCTGAGGGGAAGGCAAACATCAGTCTTACATTTGCTTCTCTATAGGTTACGTTTCCCCTGCTCCCTGCCCCGGGCTTCTCTCAAAATTTTCTCTTCACCTTTAATTTTCTGAAGTTGGAACCCAATATGCTTAATTATAGGTTTTTATTATTATTATTCTCTGGGATTTGTCCTCCTTGGTATTCTCTGAGCTTCCCAGATCTGTGGTTTAGTGTCTGACATTAACTTGAGGAGAATTATCAGCCACTATTCCTTCATATATTGTTTCTTACCCCCCACCCCTTCTTCTTCTTTTGATGGTTATATCATATATATGTCACACCTTTTGTAGTTGCCCCACAGGCTTTGGATGTTCTGTGCTGTTGGGTTTTTTTCTCTTTGATTTTCAGTTTTGGAAGTTTCTATTGTCATGTCCTCAAGTTCAGAGATTCTTTCCTCAGCCATGTTCAGTCTACCAATAAGCCCATCAAAGGCTCTCTTCACTTCTGTTCTAGGCTTTGTGATCTCTAGCATTTCTTATTCATTTTTTCTTAGAATTTCTATCTGCTTACACAACCCGTCTGTTCTCGCATGTAGTCTCTTTTTCCCATTAGAGCCCTTAGCATATTAATTATACTTGTTTTAAATTTCCAGTCTGATAATTCCAACATCCCTGTTATATCTGGCTCTTATTCTGATGCTCGTCCAGTCTCTTCAAACTGTGGTTTTTTTCCTCTTTAGAATGTGTTGTAATTTTTTTGGTTGAACTCTGCAGATGATGTACTGAGTGAAAGGAACTCTGGTAAATAGACCTTCAGTAATGTGGTGGTAAGGTGTGGGTGAGGGGGAAACTATACAGTCTTGTGATTAGATCTCAATCTTTTGATGAACCTGTACCTTGGTCTGTGAACTTCACTAGTACTTCTCAGTTGTCATCCCATCTTAGGTGGGACAGGATGGCTAGAAGGGGCTGGAATTGGGTATTTCCCTTTCCCTGGGTAGATTAGGCTCTGACAAAGCTCCAGTTAGGCTTTGGTAAAACAGATTTTCAAGAGTCCAGGCATCGTCAAGAAGAACAGAATGCTCTGGTGTATTTCAAAATGATTTCCTTTCCCTCTTCCCTGCCAGAAGCTTGGGGGGATTTTTCTGTGATATTCACTGTTGGGACTTGGTAGGGCTCTTGGAGATAAAACTCACAAAAGTGTCCAATGACTAGGAACCCCTGGAACTTTTAATTCTCAGACTTGTCCATATAGGGTTTTCAGAAATCCATTAATTACAGTTTAGGTTGCTCTGACACTGGTTCCTCTGGAGGTTTCTGGTGCATTAACTTGTGATTCTCCCTATCTGCCTATCTCTCCAGTTTGGGGAATAGTTTGTCCTGTGATTTCACTTCTCTGAAGAATCTAAGAAATGGTGTTGGTTTTTCAGCTTGTTCAGCCTTTTGCTTGTTAGGACAGAGTGACAACTTCTAAACTCCTTACATATTGGACTAGAATGCCAAAGAGCTGAATCCTAATGTTCTCTATGAGGAGGTAGAGGACAGCCACGGAAGTCCTCTGTATTATTGACAGCTGTGCTGGTTACTACATGCAAATCACTAAAAGGAGTTATTGAAATTCATGGTGTCACACATTTTTCTTAGACAAAAGGATAAGTGTTCTAAAGTGTTGACATTAATGGAACTTTTGCTTGATACTAAATGTGATGGAAAATGAACATTATGTCTCAGGGAAGGGAGAGACATGTCAGATTTGAGTGTTTGAAAGATCACTGTGGCTGCATCAGGCAAAATAGGTCTCAGGCAACCTCAGCAAGAATGGTTTTAATCTAGTATTGGGGTGGAGCTCTTTGTTACTCACTTTAGATACCAAATGTATGGGTTTTTTCTTTCCCTCTTTGCACCAACCAGTTCCCTGACTCTCCAGACACCAACAGGGTATTCTTAATTCAATTAGATTTTGACATCCTGAGTTAGAATTAGTCTTCACAGGTTTAAAGACTTAGTTCCAGGGAATTTCCTGGTGGTCCAGTGGTTAGGATTCGGTGCTTTCACTCCAGGGGTCTAAGTTCAATCTCTGGTCAGGGAACTAAGATCCCATGTGCCATGCGGCTGGCCAAAAACAAAAAACAAACAAAAAGCCCCTCTCAGTCCCATAAGACTGCCTTTACTTCAGACTTCAGTCACAAATGTCAGGTCCCCAGGTTACCCACATTACTGTCTCACTTGGATTCCCATGACCACGCCCTGCCCCAAGTTTTGATAATTTGCTAGAACAGTTCACAGAACTGAGTAAAGCAGTTTATTTACAATGGTTTATCACAGAGGATATAAAACTCAGGAACACCCACATGGAGGAGACACATAGGTCATGGAAGGAGGGCGCGATGTCTCCAGGCTCACCAGCTCTTCAGTGTGTTCACCAACCAGGAAAATTCTCTGAATTACATTGTTTACCTCCATTTTATGGAGGTTTAATCATGTAGGCATACATCATCAATTATTAAATCAATCTTCAGCCTTTCTACCTCCTGGAGTTTGGGGAATGGGGATGAAACTTCCAAGATTCTTATCAAGGTTTGGTCTTTCTGGTGACCAGCCCCCATCCTGAACTAAGTCATTTGCCAAGAGTCATCTTATTAGAAGAAAACGCACTTCTCTCACTCATGAAATCCCAAGGCATTTAGGAGTTCCATGCTAGGGAAAGGGGACAAAGACCAAGTATATATTTCTTATGTCACAGAGGTTCAGGCAGATCGGAGAGAGACTGCTAATTCTTTCAAGAAGCCTGGGAATTTGCTGTATGTCTCAGGAAACTCAAACAGGGGCTTGATATCAACCTAGAGGGGTGGGATGGGGAGGGAGATGGGAGGGAGGTTCAAAAGGGAGGGGATGTATGTATACCTATGGCTGATTCATGTTGAGGCTTGACAAAAATAACAGAATTCTGTAAAGTGATTACCCTTCAATTAAAAAAAATATATATTTATATAAAAGAAGCCTGACTCTGGATGGGAAAAAAAAAAGGCAGGATGGACTCTATGAGGCATGGATATTCCAGGTAGTTTTTGAAAATGAGAAAGCTTAGGTATTTAAAGGGAGGACATTAAAGAGAGAGAAGAGAGAGGGTATATTTAAAGGCACCATATTAAAGAGGAGGTATGTGGGATGGCAGCCAGGGCAGAGGAGGAAAGAATGACCTCTGAGAGAGAAGGGATTGTGTCCTCCATTGCGACAAGAAGGAAGGAGGGAAGGTTGCAGACAAATGTATAAATTTGGGGTAAGAGGTGAGGCAGTTCCTGATGACAGTTTAGAATTTCCCTGTGAGATCCAATATTTTGGCCACCTGATCAAAGAGCCTACTCATCGGAAAAGACCTTGATGCTGGGAAAGATTGAAGGCAGGAGGCAAAGGGGATGACAGAGGATGAGATGGTTGGATGGCATCACCAATTCAATGGACATGAATTTGAGCAAGCTCCAGGAGATGGTGAAGGACAGGAAAGCCTTGTGTGCTGCAGTCCATGGGGTCACAAAGAGACACGACTGAACAATTGAAACACAACAACAATGAGGTAAAAGTGGGAGAGTCACCATCTGACAGGGAGAGAAACAGAGAGCAGTCCAGGGTTGGTGAAGGCCTGGAGGACTGGAAATTCTTGGGAATGTTTGGAGAATTTAGAGAAGAGTAGGGTGAAAAACTCCCAGGTGGCATAGTGGTAAAGAATCTGCCTGGCAGTCTGCCTGGAGATGAAGTAGAAGCAGGTTCAGTTCCTGGGTCAGGATGATCCTCTGGAGTAGGAAATGACAACCCACTGCAGTATTCTTGCCTGGAAAATTCCATAGACAGAGGAGCCTGGTGGGTTACAGTCTGTAGCATCTCAGAGAGCTGGGCATGACTGAGCGTGCATGCATGTAGCAACACAGAGTGGGAAACTCAAACCATGAAAAAAGAAAGCCATAAATGGAACCCTTTCATATGAATTATGACTATTGTCTCCATCAAAAGATAACACAGAGAGGGTGATAATACATTATGAAATGGGAGGCAGTTGTGCAAACAATTGAATGCTTACCAATTTATAACACATTTAACTCTCATCATACCAATATCTAGTGTATAGAGGAAGCTTCTAAATCAATAAGAAAAAAAAATAATCAATAGAAAACAGCAAAAACCTTGAACAGGCATTTTACTAAAGGGTAAACTCATCATGTTGATGTTTGACAGAAAACAACAAAATTCTGTAATTATCTTTATTATTCTTCAGTTAAAAAAGAAAGAAAAAAGTAAATTCAAATGACTAATAGATATACAAAAAGATGTTTGATATTATTCATAATCAGGAAAATAAAAATTAAATCTACGGTGAGATAATACTATACAACAAACAGATTATCAAAAAATGAGAAATCAACACTTATAAAGTATTGGCAAGGATTTCATAGTATTTTCCAATTGCTGCTAGAATAAATTACCACAATCCCAGTGGTTTAAAACAACACCTGTTTCTGGAGGTCAATCTCACTGGGATAAATTCAAGATGTTGGCAGGGCTAGTTCTTTATGGAGCCTATAGGAGAGAATTTGTTTTCCAGACTTTTACAGCTTCTACAGGCTGTCTCCTTTCCTTGGTTTGTAGTCCTGAAACTGTATACCTCAAGTTGGTATTTGAACCCACAGGCTGGTACTTGAACTCAGCCAAAACCCAGACTAGTGCTTGAACTCATGGTCTTTTAATTAGAATTACTCACGTGATGTCTGGACTTACTGAGGCTCAGCACAAGAACTATCAGGCTACATTTCTATAATCAAAGGAAAGTGGGGAGGGGAAGACCACCTTCCTCCTCATTCTTTGAGTAGAGGAAAGGCTTACATCACTAGCTCCTCTTCGCATCGGGCAGGAGGGCGTTTGATCCTATCAGGTCAAACCAGGACTGTCAAGGTGTTTATTCAAATCAGCAGAAGGGTGGTGACATATACTAGCCTTCGTTAAAATCATCTCAGGTTTCAGTGTAATGAGGGTCTCTCACTTTGGAATGTTACCGCTACCTGATATTCCTGTCCTTGGTTCTAAGGATCATCATCTTGCTGGACTTTAGCAGCAGGATGCAGGCCTCATTTTTTTTTTTTTTTTCACTTAATGGCCAGGGGCATATCCTGTGCCTTTATTGATGGCTTTATAGTTAAGCAAGTCTGCTGCATTCCAATAGCTTTCTTGAGTGATCATTAACTTATAGTGATCTCCCAAAGTTTCCTAAGTTTCCCTATCTATAACCCCCTAGTGGGATTCCTAAAACTACCTGTGTAACTATCCTATTCTATCCTTATCAGTCCCTCCTTTCATCTTCAAAGTCAGCAATGTAGCATCTTCAAGTCTCTCTCGGAAAAAGCAATGGCACCCCACTCCAGTACTCTTGCCTGGAAAATCCCATGGATGGGGGAGCCTGGTGGGCTGCAGCCCATGGGGTCGCTAAGACTCAGACACGACTGAGTGACTTCACTTTCACTTTTCACTTTCATGCACTAGAGAAGGAAATGGCAACCCACTCCAGTGTTCTTGCCTGGAGAATCCCAGGGATGGGGGAGCCTGGTGGGTGCCCTCTATAGGGTCACACAGAGTCGAACACGACTGAAGCAACTTAGCAGCAGCAGCAGCAGCAAGCCTCTCTCACCCCTTCTGACCTCTGCTTTTCTGATCACATCTCCTGTGACTCTCAACCTCATGCCACCCTCTTATAAGTGTCATTATCATTACATTGGCCACACCCATTCCCCCAATCTCCCCAAGTCAAGATCCTTAACTAATCACATCTACAAAGTTTTTTATAAGAAAAGGAAACATACTAACAGATTCTGGGAATTAGGACAGACTTTTTTGGGGGGCCATTATTCTGCCTACCACAGACTGGAAAATGGGGAACTCACTGAGCTGCTGGTAAGTGTGTATATTGGTATAGCTGAAACTGAGTCTCAGCTCAGACTGAGACTTGAACACATGGGCTGGAACTCAAATCCAGCCAAAACTGATTGGGACTTAAACCCATGGCCTTTTAATTGAGATCACACGCCTGGTTTCAGGACTTAATGAAGCTTGGGTTCTTGATGTCTCATCACAGAAAAAATTCAGTGAGAGACAAAGTAGTAGATAAGAAGTGAATTTATTTAGAGAGAAACAGACTCCACGGATAGAGCACCAGCCATCTCAGAAGGAGAGAGTGGCCTTGAAATATGACATGATTAATTTTTATGGGCTGGGTAATTTCATAGGCTAATGAGTAGGAAGTCTATTTCAACTATTTTGGAATAAGGGGTAGGGATTTCCAGGAATCGGGCCACGGTTCACATTTTTGCCTGTGATGGTTGGCCTCAGAACTGTCATGGTGCAGGGGGGTGTGTCACTTAGCTTGCTGATGTGTTACGATGAGTACATGTATATGAAGCTCAAGGTCTAGCGTAAGTCTATACTCATTTGCCATCTTGGACTTACTTGATTCTATTCAGTTTATGTTTATCCTCAGGCTATATAATTCTTTTAAACTTTGTGCCCTGCTCCCTTCCTTCTTGTTTCAAAACTTCTTTAGAAAACAATTGGATATTTCCCAACAGAATTGAACTCACGCATTTCCTATGACCCAGCCTCCACCTGAGAGAACCCTTGCACCCAGGTCCCAGAATAATCAAAGAGATTTAGTCTGAGTATCTCTCTGATCTCATCTCCTTTTATTTTTGGACTTGCTGGCTCTTCTTCAGACACAAAGGGTGTTATAAGATGAAGAATTTCATTGACCTTTGTCCCTTGGTTCCTGGGACAGAGCTCCTGAATCCTTGGCATTTCCTCAGCGATAGAAGTGTCTTGGTTTTGTTAGTTTTTGGCGGTGCTGGGTCTCTGTGGCAGCACTCAGGCTTGGTTGCCCCGTGGCATGTGGGATCTTAGTTCCATGACCAGGAATCCTCTACATTGGAAGGTGGATTTTTAACTACTGGACCATGAGGAAAGTCCTAGAAGTGCCTCTGATATTCATGGTGGGCCCTCAGACCACACCTAAGTTCATGCAAATGAGATGACTCAGGATGAGGGCTGGTCATGCCAGAAAGACCATATGATAAGAGGGTTGGGGCTTTGAGTCATGTGACATGAGGCCATCTTATGGGGGAAGGGGCTGCAAATTGAACTGCATGGGTAACGTATGATTTAATCATGCCTACTTAATGAAACCCTGGGCATGGAAATAAAACTCGGGACACAAAAGCTCAGGGGAGACTCCCTGGAGAATAATACTCTGTGCCAGGAGGGTGATGCATCCTGATGGTGGAGAGGAGATATGGAAACTTTGTGTTTGGAATCCTCCCAGATCTTACCCTGTGAGACTCTTCTTCCTGATTTGAATCCTTTTTATTACTGTAAGATTGTAATCATAAGTACAGTGTGTACCTGAGTTCTATGAGTTCTTTTAGTGAATTCCTACACTTGAGGAGTAGGGGGAATCTCCACTTGTGTAACCAGTTGTGGGTGGCCTGAGGACCCCTGAGCTCGGAACTGGTCTGAAGTGGGGATAGTCTCATGGGGAATGTGCCCTTAACTTGTGAAGTTTGGCCTAACTCTGAGCATTTAGTGATAGAACTGCCCTGTACAGACCCTTCTGTGTGGGTCTTGCCTTGAAACTGCCACGCTGCTCCTTGTTCTGCTGGAGAAGCTTCTACTATTACATCTTCTCACCTTAGATGGCTGCGTATCTTGGCTTAGATGTCAACTCAGTGGGAAACCTGCTTATTTAACTTCTGTGCAGAGTACATCATGCAAAATACCAGGTGAGATGAATCACAAACTGGAATCAAGATTGCTGGGAGAAATATCAATAACCTCAGACAGGCAGAGGATACCACTCTAATAACAGAAAGCGAAGAGAAACTAAAGAGCCTCTTAATGAAAGTGAAAGAGGAGAGTGAAAAAGCTGGATTGAAACTCAACAGTCAAAAAACTATAATCATGGCATCCAGTCCTACCACTTCATGGCAAATAAAAGGGGAAAAGTAGAAGCAGACAGATTTTATTTTCTTGGGCTCCAAAATCACTTAACAGTGACTGCAGCCATGAAATTAATAGATGCTTGCTCCTTGGAAGGAAAGCTATGACAAACCTAGAATGTATTAAAAAGCAGAGACCTTTGCTGACAAAGGTCTGTATAGTCAAAGCTATGGTTTATCCAGTGGTCATGTATGGATGTGAGAGTTGGACCATAAAGAAGGCTGAGCACTAAAGAACTGATGTTTTTGAATTGTGGTTCTGGAGAAGACTCTTGAGAGCCCCTTGGATTGCAAGGAGATCAAATCAGTCAATCCTAAAGGAAATCCTGAATATTCATTGGAAGCACTGATGCTGAAACTGAAGCTGCAATACTTTGGCCACCTGATGCCAAGAGCCAACTCATTGGAAAAGACCTGATGCTGGGAAAGATTGAAGGCAAAAGGAGAAGGGGGTGGTAGAGGTTGAGATGGTTAGATAGCATCACCAACTCAATGGACATGAATCTGAGCAGACTTTGGGAGACAGTAGAGGACAGAGGAGACTGGCATGCTGCAGTCCATGGGGTTGCAAAGAGTAGGACACAGCTAGCAACTGAGTAACACAATAGCAACAGTGGGAAATGCCATAGCAACAGTGGGAAATACCATAGCAACAGTGGGAAATACCATAAAACCTCCCATCCTGGTACTTTCTATTTCTTTCCCTGCTTTTGTTCCTAATTAGGACGTCTCATCATTTAACATACAATATAACCTATCTATTTTAAAAATATTGATTGTAGTCTGCCACACCTAGAACACCCATGTGAGAAGGGATTTTATCAGTTTTGATCACTGTTCTATCCCAGCGCCTAAAGTAGTGTCTGGCATCTACTAGAGTAGATGCTCAAGAAATGCTCAAGGAGAGGCTCAGGGAATGAGTGAGTAATAGCAAAAATGTCAGCTTCCAAATGTCTACTAACAGTAGACCAAATACATATAACAGAATACCAAACAACACATACAACTTGGGTGAATCTCACAAGCCTAATATTGATGATACAAACAAATGACAGTGGAAAATATACAATATGATTCCATCCACAAAAATTCAAAACCAGGCATATATATCTCGGGGTAAAATTTTAAACAGAGGCATGAGAATTAATATCAGGATAACGATTATCTCTGAGAGGGAGGTGGTAGGGAGAGGAGACAATTGGGGAGGACACATATGGGGCCTCACATGTACGGTACAAATGCACACACACGCGTGCTCAGTAGTGTCCGACACTTTGTAATCCCACGGACTGTGTGTAGCCTGCTGGGCTCCTCTGTTCATGGCATTTTCCCAGCTAGAATCCTGGAGTGGGTTGCCATTTCCTTCTCCAGGGGGTCTTCCCGACCCAGGGATCGCATCCACTTCTCTTGCATCTCCTGCTTTAGCAGGCAGGTTCTTTACCACTCGCACAACCTCTCAGGCACTGACAATGCCCTAAATCCTGATTCCAGGGGTATTCTCATTGTGATTATTCTTGAAACTGTACATACACATTTCATACACTCTTCTGTATGTCTGACATATTTTACAGTTTAAGAAGAGGAGAGAAAAAAGCCATCAAAGGATGGCTGAATACTGTTGAGTTCTCAGTTCCATTGAGGAATTTACTGTGAATTTAGAGTGATAGCAAGGCTGTGCTGCCTCTGGCAGCACTTAGATACCCGAGGGTACATCTGGAGAAGGCAGAGTTGGAGTCGTCTGTCACTGGAGTTTTGCAGGTGGGAGACATGAGGGTAAAACGAGCAAGGAAATTCAGTGTATTGGCAAGAGAACAACTGAAAATTTGTTCTGTGGAAACAAGGCTAAAAGGGGAGGCAAGTGAAACCAGGAAGAAGAAAGCTGAAATCCTGGGAAGACCTGATTTGGGCTGGGAATCAGAGATCTTGAGGACCCACAGAGTTCACTGAGCTGGACTCCATGAAAGTAAGCTGCAAGACAATGCAGTCATGGGGTTGGGAGGTGTTCAAAGGGGGCGCAAGACAATGTCTGGGCGCAGCAGGGGCTGAATTGTCATAAGCGTATTTATTTTAAAAATACTTCTATTTATTTATTTATTTGTCTGTGCTGGGTCTTAGATGTGGCATGCAGGATTTTCAGCTATGGCATGTGAGATCTAGTTCCCTGACCAGGGATTGAACCTGGGCTTTCTGCTTTGGGAGCATGGAGTCTTAGCCACTAGATCACCAGGGAAGTCCCAGACGTATATATCTTAGTTCCCACAACCTGCAGAAATCCCCCTACCCCAAACCAGCCTAAATAAAGCAACATTCAAAGCACTACCAGCGTCCCTTGGGATGGGATGTGCTCCCCAGCATGAGTCACTGGAGCCAAAGGATTTGGGGCTCCTCTCTTTTCTCTGGCCCGGGTACTTCTGGCTCCATTTGCAGTACGTGTCCAGTTGCAAATGTTTAGCACCGGTAGCCCTGTTAGCTCCTCTAGATATCCTGGTCTGTCACCATCATCAGTTACCTAACTGTTGCAACAGCCTCTTAAGCTCTCCCTCCACTTCCCCTGTGTGTCCTGCAGGCTTCATCTTTGTGGCCACAGAAGCCATGTTCACTGGCAGTATTGGATCATCCTGATTCCCCACCCCCTCCATAATAATGGATACAGCAAAAAGGAAGGGAGAGTCAAAAACTTATGGACAATATCTCAAGAAAAAGAGATGATAAAGTAGTCACAGAGGCCCATAATTATACTGGAGATTAAAAACAATAATTTACATATAGTAAAACTCACTCTTTTTGGTGTATAGTTACTTTAAGTCTCGGCAATGCAGAAAGTCATGTGATAATTACCACAAATCAAGATACAGATATGCTCCATGGTTCCTAAAATTTTACCCAGGCTGTAGTCAACCCTCCTCTGCCCCCACCCTACCAACTCCTGGGGACCACCGATCTGTTCTTCATCTCTTGGAGTTTTGCCTTTTCTACAATGTCATATAAATGTCATATACATGGAATCATTCTGTTTGGATTCCTTTGAGTCTGGCTTCTTTCACTCAGCATAACGCTTCTGAGAATCACTCACGTTGTTGCTGAGTAGTTTTCCATGCTGAGGATGTCTACTCATTGAAGGACTTTGGGGTGGTTTCCAGTTTGTCCCAGGAACTGACAGAATACAAAATACCGTTCAGTGGCAATATAGATTTGGACTTGACTAATCAACCTGACCTGATACATACAGCATTTTCATTCTTTTCAAAGGCATATGGGACATTTACCAAAATAGAACATATTCTGGGTCATAAAGGATGTATAAGCAGATTTCATATAATTGAAGTAATTCAGTGTCTCTGACTTTTGTATAATTAAATTGAAACTCAATAACAGGAAGATAACTAGAAAATCCCCTAATACTTGGAAACTAAGTAACACCCTTCTATTAATACATAACTCATAGGCCAAGAGAAAAATCAAAATGGAAATTTAAATATTTTGAGCTAAATGATAATTTTAAAAAACACTTAAAACTTGTGAGAGACAGTAAAGCAGTGCCTAAAAGGAAAATTATAGCTTTAAATGTACCTAGTCAAAAAGAAGTTTGAAAATGAGCCTAGCTTCCAACTTAAAGAAACAAACAGAAGGACAATAAATATCCCTCTACAGTAGAGATATAGACATGATAAACTAAGGACAGAGATCAGTGAAAGAGAAGACACAATAGAAAAAAGCTCAGTGAAGCAGAAAGTTGCTTCTCTGGAAAAACAAATGATAAAATGGACAAAATTCCAGCAAGACTGATCAAGAAAAACACCAAGAGCCCCAATATCAGAATGAAAAGTGGAACATCACTACAGACCCTACAGACATCTGAGGGATAATATGAGGATGTTATGAATAACATGTCAGTAAATCTGAAAATTTGGACAAAATGGAAAAATATTTCAGAAACACAGTTTACCAAAGTGATACAGGAAGAAGTGGATAATCTGCATGGTCCTCTATTAAAGAAAATGATTCTGTAATTTAAAACCTTTCCACACTAAAAATCAAGGTACAGACGGTTATTAGTATCCCCACTGAAAATCTATCAAGCAGAAATTTATGATTTATGTACTACTGTCTATGTATAATATATATGTTACATAGAAAGCTGTCGGTGTTCACTTACATAATACAAGGAATGGTGGGTGAAGGTACAGATGGAGCAAAGTTGGCTACATACTGATGATTATTGAAGCCCAACATGGGTCTTATCATACCTTCTTAGGGCCTACTTTTGAAAATGCAATTTTCCATAATCAAATGTTTTTGTTAAAAAAAAAGTCGACCATAACATCACTGTGCAAAACCCTCCACCAGCTATGTAGCTTCCTCTGAGTCAAAGCCACAGTGGGCTGATGGCCCACTCACCAGGCTCTTCTGGATCTGGTCACCCTGGCACCCTCTGGAATCTCATCACCACCACACATCACTCACTCACTTCATATCACTCTGACCTCCTCCTTATTGCTTGCACACATCCAAGGCACACTCTCGTTTCAGGATCTTTGCCCTTCCTGTTTCCTTTGTGTCACATCTTCATTTTTCAGATTCAGCATGTTTTGCCTAAGTCAAAGCTTTGCTCTAACATCACTCTTTCAGTGAAGACTTCCCTGACCAAAGTCAAAGTAAAATAACCCCATAAACTGCCCTCTCCTCACCATGCTTTTCTCCAGAGGATCTGCATCGTGACATATGGAATATTTACTTGTGTTTTTATTTATTGCCTACTTCCCTCAAAAATGCAGACTTCAACCAGACAGGGACATTCACACCTGTACCCCAGAGCCCGGAATGGCACAGTAGGTGCTCAATAAACATGTACTGAATGAATGAGTAAAAAAACGTCCTCAGCTTCTCTAAGGGGTGTGGTAGGACACCAGACTGTTCCATAGTTACCTGAGCCTGAGTCACTCCTGACCCCTGCCCCCACCCCCACCTTGTTGTTAGAGAACAGTGATATCCCTTCAGAGGGAGAGACAGGAGGCTCCTCTGGGAGCCAGAAGACCTGGATCGTCCTCTTAGTGGTTTGGGGAAGATGGGGACTATGGAATCTTGTAGGATGATTTTGGATTCTGCTTCTGCCACTTACCAGCTCTGAGATGCTGCTGGGTCCCTGCACTTTCCTGACCATATATTTGTTTCCTCATCTGCCCGATAGCAACAAAACCAAAACCAACCCCACAGGATGGTTGTGATTGTTGGAATAACCAAAGGGACCAGATTTGCCCACGGAAGCGCTTTCACTGCCAGATGCCCCTGATAAGAATTTTGGCAGCTCTGCGAGAATTTCCAAAGGGTCGTTTACCTGAGGCGGCCACATCACCTTTCGGGATGTTTGTTGCCTTGTTCTTTTTAAAATGAAAGGCTGGCCCTTGTCTCTCCCTGCGCCCTCTCTCTTAGCCCCCTAGCCCCTGCTCCCGCCCGCTGCCCTGCGCCCTGGACACGCGCCCTACCTCTCCTTGCACCTTCGTCCCACACTTTCGCTCTCCACGCGCCCATCCCACACCATTCCTCACCCTGCGCCCTCCCTCTCTCGGCGCCCGCCCCGCATCCTCGCCCCGCGCCCTCCCGCTCCCCGCGCTCTCGCGCCCGCCCGCTCCGTGCCCGCTCCGTGCCCGCTTCGTGCCCGTTCCGTGCTCGCTCCGCGCTCGCTCGCTCGCGCTCCTCGGCGCCGGCTGCGGAGGGAGCCGCTCTGCCCGCAGCTGGCGCAGCGCGGGGGCGGCCGCGGGTGGGCGGGTGCCGCGGGCCCGAGTGCCGAGCATGAGCCGCCGCCGGCGCCGGCCGCGCGCTGCTTGGGGCCCGACTGCGGCGCGAGGGCTGCGCGGGAGCTACGCTGGCCCGGACCGAGGTAGGCAGCGGCCGCCCGATCCTCAGTCCCTCCGTCCCTCCCTCCCTCCTGCGGGCCGTCCCCTCCGGTCGCCCGCGCGGGCAGGGCGGGGCGTACGCGAGGCCAGGGTCCCGCCCGGCGCGGCCGTCGTGGGGCCGGGGCGCGGGCTCCCGGCGCGGGTCGGGGGACGCGCGTGGAGAAGGGCGTGCGGGAGCCCAGTGCGGAGTTCCCCAGAACTCCACCCGGGGCTGGACAGCGCCAGGACCCCCCAGTCCCCAGT
Organism: Raphicerus campestris; assembly: GCA_006410735.1. Classification (NCBI taxonomy): domain Eukaryota; kingdom Metazoa; phylum Chordata; class Mammalia; order Artiodactyla; family Bovidae; genus Raphicerus; species Raphicerus campestris. Next base: position 363,273 of record SJYW01001345.1, read on the forward strand.
CCCTGTGGGGCACCGGGCGGTCTCAGCCTGGGCGTGGCGGGAGCGCACTTGGCAGGCTGGCGTGGGCTCCCGCGCGCGGGTCGCCTGCCCCGGGCCTGGCGTGGAGGAGGGGGCTGGGAAATCTGAGGAGCTGGGGCTGCGCAGTTGGAAGTTTCCATTTGCTTGTCTGCATTCTGGGCCCCGCGGTGGCATCTCACGCCCTTGCTGTTCGGCGAGGAATTGGGGCGTGAGCACAGCCTCTGAGGAGGGCCGGCCAGGGCGAGATGCCCCTTTCTGACCCGTGGGCAAGGGTCATTTGAAGGACCGCACTCTCTGCCCCAGGCCCTCCCTGCTGGAAACAGTCTGGGGCAGGTGCAGTTATGATCTGCGCCTGGTGGGGGGAGGGGGCACGGGGTCTAGGGAGAGACACGCAGCCGGCCCCTTGCACCCTCATCTCTAGCTGCTTGGGAGCACTGGAGCTGGTGGACAGTTACAGGGAGGCCGCCTACTTCTTGGGAGCTACCTGGGGCTGAGATGTGGTGGGGGCCGAGACACCCTCATTTCCTGCTTGGAACTGGGAGCCCCATCAGGTTCATCCTCCCCCCTGCTCTCATACTTCCCCCACCCTCCAGACCAATGGAAGGGCCCTGACGGCCATCTGCCCTGGGAGCCCAGGCCATGCAGAGTGAGCTTGGCGTGCTGGGGGACCTCGAAGAGGCAGTGGTCTGTTCTGCCCCTCAGGGGTCTCCCACCTCCCTCTGGACATAGTCTTTCCCAGGCTAGTGTGGGTCCAGGCCCTTCCCTGCCCAGGTAGGAGGTGTAGAGAGCAAAGCAGTAGCTCCTGTGTGCAGTTGGGAGGCCACGGGTATTGACTTTGGAGCTGTGGGCAGGCTGCAGGCTCCTTCGAGACTCAGTTTCCTTGTCTGTAGAATGACACCGTGGTTTCAGCGACTTCTGAGGGCATGTCCCCTACATCTGGGGACACTTTGCACTGGCACCTCAGGACCCCAGCCCAGAATAAGAGGAGGGGATTGAGTGGGGGGATGTGGAGGGCCTTGGCTGGAGGCACAAGCCAAGGGTAGGCTTTCTCCCCTCCTGTCTTTCTTCGTTCGTAGGGACATGTATCATAGTGACCAGCAGCTCTCTGGAGTCATGGGCCTGGGTAGGGGTGGCAGCGGAATCTGCAAGCCCTGCCCCTGAGAAGAGTAAGCCGTGTGGACCTATAGCCTAACACCCTCCCGAGGGCAGCTGTGTGCTCCGGGGTTGGGGAGCATAAACAGGTGTCCCCAGGTATGCCCTGGGGGCCAGAGAGCCAGCCAACAAGTTTGTTTTTCTCTGGGAGGCATCCTCGAACTGCCAGCCTGATGGCTCCCTTCCACCTGGCAAACCGTGGAAATGGAACAGTTCACACAGAGCAGAGGGGTTTTTTGGTGTAACTTAGCAACTGCAGGCAGAGGAGGAGGAGGAGGAGGAGGAGGGGGAGAGGGAAGAAGAGGATGGAGAGGAGGAGGAGGATGCGGGGAGGAGCAGCAGGAAGAGGAGGGGGAGGAGGAAGAAATACCAGCACCACCAGCATCTGTGCTGGGTCTGCCTGAGTGAGGCTGGTGGGCCCAGTGAGGCTGGTGGGGCAGGGCATCCCCTGCAGCCAGCCAGCCAGGAACAGACCCACCGGTCTGTCTCCTGGGTCCTCCAGAGGAGATCCACTGGAGGCTGTGCCCACCTGTCTCCTTATCTGTGATAACAGGCCGAATGGGTGAGACTGGAATAGCTTTGGTTGATATTTGTTTTTTTAACCACAGAACCCTGTTCTGAAGCCATATGTTTCAAAGCCAAGTTGGTCAAATAGACCAAGTGAAGGTGCAGGGCTAGGAGCTGAAGCTGGGACCGGGGTGGGCGAGTGTCGGCTGCACATCTCCACATGACCCTACCCCAGAAGAGGGGCCCTGGGCCGCCCCACAGGACCTGCTCGGGGTAGGTGCCAGGCCACAGTGGGGGAGAGGGGCAGAGAAGCAGGAGAGGCCTGTCCAGGTGGTCTTGTCTCAGTGTGGCTCCCAGTCCGGCCGGCCCTCCTACTGCCCCCTGCTGGGCTGCCTCCTCCCTCCCTCTCCCCTCCCGAGGCCATCTGCTTGCTTCAGCCCTGGTCCGCGCTGGCTGTTTGTTCTCTCAGAGCCTCCAAATGCTGAGCAGAAATCTGCCTCGTGGAGCTCCCACCCACTGCAGGCTGCCGCTCATCCCTTTGCCCTCGCCTGCCCACCTCCCTCCTGAGATGTGTGTTTACTTAGCAACGCGGCTTCCAGCTGAATCCGAGAAGGCAGGCAGGGAGCACGCAGGGAGGCGGCGGGGATGAAGGGAGGCCTGGAGTCACAGGGCAGCTTCAGTGGGAGGCTGCCGGGCCCTTGGCCACAGGAGGGAAGGGTGGCATCTGACACCCACTGGCCGCATGTCAGGGCCCCCGATCTGCTGGGGTCTGAGAGGACACTCTGCCCTCTTTTAAGACTAAGTGTGTTTCTCACCTCTTTCTGGGCACAGAGCCTGGGGCTCTGTGTGTGTCAGAGAGTGAACACAAGGATGCCCTGGGCAGAGTGAACTGGCCGCTGTGGATCCATTCAGAATGTCCCTGCAGTGGGGACACTGGGAAGTCCCAGTTTCACAACCCCGAAGCAAGCTTTGGGAAGGTCAGCAGACGTCAGCATGGCGGGAACCGTGGAAGGGAGAGTCGANCTTTCCCAGCATCAGGGTCTTTTCCAGTGATTCGATTCTTTGTATCAGGTGGCCAGAGTATTGGAGTTTCAGCTTCAGCATCAGTCCTTCCAATGAATATTCAGGAAATATAATTATTTCCTTTAGGATTGATTGGTTTGATCTCCTCAAATTCCAAGGGACTCTCAAGAGTCTTCTCCAACACCACAGTTCAAAAGCATCAACTCTTCGGCATGCAGCTTTCTTTATGGTCCAACTCTCATATCCATACATGACTATTGGAAAAACCATAGCTTTGACTAGACAGACCTTTGTTGGCACAGTAATGTCTTTGCTTTTTAATATGCTGTCTAGGTTGGTCATAGCTTTGCTTCCAAGGAGGAAGCGTCTTTTAATTGCATGGCTGCAGTCACCATCTGCAGTAATTTTGGAGCCCAAGAAAATAAAGTCTGTCACTGTTTCTGTCAATCTGAATCTTCTGATTTATCCCTCTTTCCCCCTTTGGTAACCATGAGTTTGTTCTCTACATCTGTGACTTGGTTTCTGATTTGTAAGTAGGTTCATTTGTACCATTTTTTTTAGATTCCGCATATAAGCAATAACATGTGATATTTGTCTTTCTCTGTCTGACTTCATGCAGTATGATTATAGGTCCATCCATGTTGCTACAAATGCATTACTTCATTCGTTTTAGGAGNGTGTACCATTTTTTTTTAGATTCCGCATATAAGCAATAACATGTGATATTTGTCTTTCTCTGTCTTACTTCATGCAGTATGATTATAGGTCCATCCATGTTGCTACAAATGCATTACTTCATTCTTTTTAGGAGCGTGTTTTTACTTGCCCTTGCTTTTCACCTCAGGCCTCCTGATAAGGCAGACTTGTTTGGAAGTGCCTTCACNTTGTACCATTTTTTTTAGATTCCGCATATAAGCAATAACATGTGATATTTGTCTTTCTCTGTCTGACTTCATGCAGTATGATTATAGGTCCATCCATGTTGCTACAAATGCATTACTTCATTCGTTTTAGGAGCGTGTTTTTACTTGCCCTTGCTTTTCACCTCAGGCCTCCTGATAAGGCAGACTTGTTTGGAAGTGCCTTCACCCATGCAGGAGTCCCCCACCTCAGGGTTACACACCCCCACACCCACCTACTCAGGTGACCCCGAGTTGCACTGAACTCAGTTGTTCATCTGTCTTCCCGTTGCTTGTTAACAGGTTGACTCAAACAGTTTTCAGAGCTCAGGTCCCTGAGGGGCTCAGGTGAGGCCTGGCCTCTGTCAATGCTCCTGTACACACCCCTCTGCAGCCCTGAGCTCACCTGTGCTGTGTGGCTTTCGGCAGGGGCTGTAAATGTCCTCCCACAGATGACCGCTGCCAACCTGAGCCTCTGTGGCACTGATGTTGGAGGCCCGCGTGTCCTGGCCCCAGGCTGCAGCCATGCGCCTTGGCTGGAAGAGCCCAACTGCCCAGTTGGCCCGGCCCTGGACAGTAGGAGGAGGGTGGTTGTGGCCTTGTGAGTCTGTCAGCCCCAAGAGGGCACCCTGTGCTCCTGGCCAGCAGGGAAAACTGGAGCAGGGCCCACCTGCCTTCTGTGGGAGCCCAATGAGGATGAACCCAGGTTCCATCAGACATTTTACTGCAGGGATTAAAAACTATAAGCACAGCCTAATGAGATAGTCACCAGGGCTGGTGCTAGAGAATGACAACATGTCTGCCCCAGGCCTGCTCCAGGGTGGGAGGGGGCCCTGGACTCTGGAAGCCGTCATTGCCCCATGCTCGGTGCTCTCGTGGCGGGGATGAGCGAGGCGGGAAGAGTGTGCGTCACAGGACACTGATCGGCAGAGGTGGGGACTGGGCACAGAGGAGTATGGGGCCCAGGTGCCCATGCGGGGAGGTGGATGTGGAGAGGTGGTCAGACTCAAGTGGGCCCCAGGTGGCCATGAAAATGGTCACCCTTGTAGCAACAAATCTCCAAGGGGTTGAGAACCTTGCCCAAGGATGGACAGCCGAGAAGTGGCCAGTCCAAGGTGTGGACCCAGGCCTGCACTCCCCACCACACTGCAGGCCAAAGGAGACCTGTAGTCTGCAGTGCTGCCCATCCTCGCCTCTCTCTGAGATGGGCTTTGGCAGAACCATTGAAGAACTCGAAGTACCTGTCATCCTCCCATCCCTGAGGATGTGTGCGGAGGACCTGTGCGCCAGGCCCAGCCCAGGCTCGGGGAGTGCAGACGCTATCCCTGTCTGAAAACAGCTAGAGAAAGGCAGAACAGGAAGTCAGAAATCAATGAGGGGGAGGCTGAGGGGGAGGCAGAGGGAGAGGAAGCACCTGGAGGCTTCCAATCAGAACAGAGGGACTGCGACAGCCTCACTGGAGAGAGAGGAGGAAGCTGTATGGACATCGGGAGAGAGGGGGCTCCCTGCAGGTGGGGGGGGTGGCCGTTTAGTCACTAAGTCATGTCCAACTCTTGCGACCCGATGGACTGTAGCCTTCCAGGCTCCTCTGTCCATGGAGATTCTCTAGGCAAAAATACTGGAGTGGGTTGCCGTTTTCTTCTCCCAGGGATCTTCCCAGCCCAGGAATAGAACCCAGGTCTCCTGCATTACAGGCAGATTCTTTACCGACTGAGCTAGGAGGGAAGCCCCTCATGCTTGGGGGCAGTCTGAGTAAAAGTACATAGTAACAGCATGGATCACAAGTTCCTTGAAAGTCTGTGATCTGACAGATTATGTCAGTAGTTCTAATACCCCACGCAATTATGAAATGGTCAAAGAGACCAGGAAAAGTAACTGAGAAAGGAAAGTTTGGCTCACACGCTTTGCTCATCTCTGGCCGCTCTCCTAGCAAGGATGTTGGGTGTCTCTTGGCATTGGCAGGTCGGTTAAAACCCTGATAAGGCTCCCCTTTTGGGGGCTGCCTTCAGTCATTACGAGGCTCCGTGAAACTGCAGAGCAAGGCTCATCACTTGCTTGTGCAGGGCGGGTCATTCGTTCACATGAGCACACTGTAGAAGTTAGTAAAGCAGAAAACGTGCATACTGAGAAAGCAGAGGCTAGAGCTCTGAGTCTTCTTATCTTGTCCTGAAGATCCTGGACGAGCCCCCAAGATGATAGCTTGCGGTGAACAGCGTCGGATTTGTGATCTCTGAAGAAGATTTAGCTTCGGGACCAGGGACCAGGCTTGATCATTCAAGAGCATTTGTGTAGCAGAGTTTTATTAAAGTAAGAAAAGAGATAGAGAAAGCTTCTGACATAGACATCAGAAGGGGGATGAGAGTGCCTTTGCAGAGGGCACAGCTAGTCCCCAGCCCCGAGATGGACACCCACTGGCACATTTGGGGATGCCAAGTCAGTGGGGGGATACAGTCTGGGGCAGACAGTGACTGTCGCCACTAATGACAGGTCATCCTGGAGTGAGCCAGGGGAGTTGTGGCTTTACTGGGGTCTCACCCCACCTCCATGGCTCAGCTGTGTCCCCGTGGGGATGGCTCTGGCAGAGGGGCAGCTGACCTACCACACCACGTGTTCCAGCCCCACGTGGACAGCGCTGCACCTCCTCCAGGAGAGAGCCTGATGGTGGGGCTTGCTCAGGGGGCCTGCCTGGGGGAAAAGGCTGAGATCAATGGAGTCATGTTGAGTTTGAGGTGCTCTGGGAAGCTGAGAGAGGCATGGCTGCCGTGTGGGCATGTGATCGTGTGGGTGGGGTCCTCTCCAGCTCTTCACCCTCCCTAGCTCTTCTTTCCTTAGGATTCCCTTCCCCCTCCTCAATGTACAAATCCCAGTATTGTATTTATTTTAATAGCATTCAAAAAGTAAAAAGAGGAGAATTCCCTAGTGGTGCAGTGGTGAGGGCTCAGCACTTCCACTGATGGCAGGATTAGATCCTGCGTGCCACATGGTCAAAAAAAAAAAAAGTAAGGAAAGTGTCCAGGTGGAGCATGTCTCCTTCCATCCCTGGCCACCTGTTGGCTCCTCCCAGATGAAGCCCTGTTTTTATCTGTTTCCTGAGTATCTGCCTTGTATTTCTGGTCCCCACACAGCGGCAGTGCATTAGTCCCCGTCAGGCATGTGGTGGTGATGGACCTGTGCCTGGCTTGGCTTCTTTCCCCGGAGTGTCTTCGAGCTCTGGTCTCAGTGTGTGTAGCAGCCTTGCTGCTTTTAGCACACATGTGGTCTTCCCGGAGTGGACGTATGTATGATAACTCAGGACTTCCCAGGTGGCTCAGAGGGTAAAGAATCCACCTGCAATACAGGGAGATGCAGGTTCTATCCCTGGGTTGAGAAGATCCCCTGGAGGAGGGCATGGCAATCCACTCCAGGATTCTTGCCTTGAGAATCGCGTGGACAGAGGAGCCTGGCGGGCTGTGGTCCATAGGGTCGCAAAGAGTCAGACACGACGGAAGTGACTTGTTCGCATGGTAACGCGTTCATCCAGGGACTGAAAAGTGGACATCCAGATAGTATCCACCCTCCTTTCCTAAGCAGTGCTGCAGTGAGGACCCTTACACATGTATGCTTTTACTCAAGTGTGAGCATAATTTGCAGGATAAATCCCTAGAAATAAAATAGCAGGGTGAAATGGAGGTGCATTTATAATCTTGATAGATTTGCCCAACTGTCCTCCATGGCGATACTTGGTTATACCTCTGTTGGCAATTTATGTGAGCCTCTGCTTTTCCGTCCTCTTATCTTGGCCAATCTGATATGTGAGAAATGGTATCTTGTTGCAGTTTTATATAGAATTTATCTTACTATGAATGAGATTGAGGATATTTTTGTATGTTTAAGATCCACCTATATTCTCTTTTTGATGAATTGGTGTTTGAATTAACATAGTATTTATGTTGGATTGATGGCATTTTTCTTATTGATTCACAGAAATCTTGTATATTGAGGCAACTAATACTTTGGAGTATGAGTTGCAAATCTTTTCCCCAAATTATCTGTATTTTCATTTTGTTATGATTTTTGCCATGCAAAATTTAAAAAATGTATGCAGCCAGAACCATCATTTTTAAAAATGGTTTTGGGGTTTTGTAACATACATGAACTTATGTGAAATTACTATTTCTGTAGGCAAAAATGGTTGCCTACTAGTACTTTTGTGGGATTCAAATGAACAGAATTTATACTCTTCTGTGAGAGTATAAAGAAATTCTCGTATGTTCTCATAAACTTATGGTTTCATTTTTTTTCAAGTGTGAATGTTTGATCCATCTGCTGGACTCCAACTTAATTTTTTTCCAGATGGTCATCCATTTGTCCAACGCTACTTATAATTACTTTTTTCCCCACTGATTTGAAATATCACCTTTATCATATATTGAGCTGCCATGTGTTTGGGGTTATTTCTAGACTTTCTCATTGGCTTCATTGCTCTGACTGTATATTCATGGGCTGATACCGTGTTTTAAATTTAACTGTTATTATGCAAATTTTCAAATGCCATAGAAGGTAAAAAGAATAGTCGTGAACCCTCATATTCTTATCACCCAGATTCAGTAGTTAAGATTTTACCCACTTGCTTCACTTAAATTCATTTTTCTTTCTTCCTGTCTCTTTTCTTTTTCCTTTTGATTGAAGCATTTAAATCAAATTCTCAATCTCGGTATTTTGGCCCTATATACTCTGGTATGGATCTCTAAAACAAACAAGGCCATTTTCAAACAAAACCACATGGTTATTAGCACACTTAACAAAATTAACAGCAATTCCTTGCTATCATTTAACAACCAGAATGCATGCCATTTTCCTTAATTGTCTTGAAAATGCCTTTTTGCAGTTGGTTTGTAAAATTGGTAGCCAAATTAAATCCATATGTGGCATTTGGTTTGTATTGTCCTTAAAGCCTCTTTAATCTAAAGCAGCTTATTTCCCCCACCACTCTTTTTAAAAGCTGTTGGCTTGTTGCATAATCTTCTTGAGTTCTCTATAATATCTTGTTTTCAAGACTTGTCTGTTTGCTTCCTCTTGGTGTCATTTAACTAGTTCCTCCAGTCCTAGCATTTCCTCTAAACTAGGATGTAGCTCAAACAGCTTCATTTTGGGGGGGGTTCATGTTATCTGGGCAAGAATGGTGTTACCCTTTGCATGGCATTGTGGCAGGAGTCTATCACGTCAGGTCTGGTTGCAACGGTCATGAACGTGGGGGAGATAGAGGGAGATCCCCTCACGCTCTGGCATCTCTTTGTCCATCCTGATTGTTTGAGCCATTGATGACCACTGTCTGAGTCAAGCACGGCATGCAGGTTTGCAACATGGCACCTATCTAATTGTTCCGTCTGAATGCATTAGTGGAATTCTGTAAAAAAACAGTTCCTTCATCAATCAGGGCTATTTGGGTGCCCTGAAATAATTTCATTAAAAAAAGGAAGATAAGTGTTAAATTCTTTCCTTTACCAACACATGGTTCCTCTGATTTTTGCAATTTGTGCTTGTTCTAAAGCTCAGCAGCCTCACCTGACTACATTCCTTCTCAAGTTGCCTTTACCATTTTTTTTTTCCCCAAGTTGTGTCTTGAAAATACAGCCCTGTATTCACTGTAGGATCCCCTTATCTGGTAGGACTTAGCCTTGTTAACTGAGTGCTGGTATTTACTGTGGTCACTGTGACTGTTTCCTAGTGTGACATCACACCCACGGGGGTGGTTGACCCAACCTGGTTTTCTCATCAGTCCTGATATATTGAGGGGCAGTCTTACAGCAGATGAGGCTTTTTTCTCCCTGAATGCTAGCTCTTGTTGGAGCAGGAATGCATGCACATTTGAGAAGCTGGTGAAGAGGATTTCAGGAGGGAGACTGGCCTGGGACGTCTCACCTCTCGGTCCATGGATATGAGCTGTCTGTGCATTAGGAGAGAGGGTGGGAGGGAAGCTGAAGGCCTTGACAGGCCCAGCGCCTATCGAAACCAAAGCAGCTTCTTTGCATGGTTGAGAGCATTAGAGAGCATCAGACGGTGGCAGCCTCATGACATGGCAGAGTTCCCAGCTGGGAGGAGACCCTAGCGCTCTAAGAGGTGGGGCACCCACTCCGTACATACAGAAGCTGGGATTTCCCAGTGAAGGGCTTAAGAAGGTGATGAAGAAGGGCCCCTGGAGGCAGAGGCCTGAGTCTTCTGGGAAGGCAGGGCCTGTGGGGGTGGGGCCTGTGGGAGGGGCCAACACAGGGAGTCCCTGTGGTCTAGATCCCAGCTCAGCCACCTGCTCCATTCATGCTGGCTTGTAGGGATCTGAGCTCTGACCCTGTCCTGCAGTGCCTGGGGTCTGCTGAGGCCCTATATGGATGGGCTGATGCTAATGTGGATCATGGGCAGTGAGCAGGGGGGTCTCTGACTTCACTGGCCAGAAGAATCCACCAGTAGCAGTCCACACCTAGGCATCCTCTTGCCTCTTTCTTGCCAGGAGGCCTTTCACAGCCTGGTCTTGCTCCAGGGCCTGCCTGGCTGGGAGTGTGGACATTTGACAGCAGGGATTTGCTGTTGTTGTTTAGTTGCTAACTCGTGTCCAACTCTTTGTGACCCCATGGACTATAGCCCACCAGGCTCCTCTGTCCATGGGATTTCTTAGGCAAGAATACGGGAGTGGGTTGCCATTTCCTTGTCCAGACAACAGGGATGTGTGGTGCATGTACAAAGGGTCTCAAGTGTTTAGGCAGCCTCCTTCCCTCTTCCCTTCCTCCTCCCTTCCCCCTCCAGCACCCAGCCCCCAGTGCTGCTGAATGAATGAACAGGCAGAAGCTGTCTCCTCGCCAGCGCATTGCTGGAGCCACAGAGGCAGCCCCGCCCGTGGCCCCCTGGCTGCTGTGCGTCTGATTCTACAGCGGTGGTGGCGCAGCCAGAGGCATGTGACCAGTCACAGGGCTTTGCTCAGCTGGGGGTCAGGAGCCTCCCCGGAGCTGAAGCTGAAGGATTGGTGGGCGATGGACAAGGGCCCAGAGGCAGGAACACACACCATGGGGGAAAGCAGGTTTCTAGAAGCTCCCAGGGCCACCTGTCCGGTGTGAGGGACAGTGCTAGGCAAGGGTGCTAAAGCCCAGGGCTCCTTTCCTGGCAGGCTGGGGTGTTCTTGCCGTGAGGTGTGGCCTTCATCTTGAACTACCTGCATCCTAGCCCTGCCCAGCCCAGCCTGGACTCCTGCTGACCCTGAAGCTGCCTCTGATGGGGAGGGGCGCATCATCAGGGCCTCCTTTCTTCTGCTTTCCAGACCCTCTCCCAGCTATGATTTTATTTTGCTTAAAATATTTCTTTCTGTATTTGTCTTTGTTGCTGACTGTGGGCTTCTCATCGCGGGGGCTTCTCTGGTTGCAGAGCATGAGCTCTAGGCGCACAGGCTTCAGTGCCTGCAGCTCACTGTCTCAGCAGGCTCTGGAGCCCAGGCTCAGTAGTTGTGGCTCACAGGCTTAGTTGCTCTGCTGCACGTGGGATCTTCCCAGATCAGGGATCAAACCTGGGTCCCCTGCACTGGCAGGCAGTTTCTTAACCACTGGACCACCAGGGAAGTCCTTCAACTGTGATTTTAGATCAGTGGTTCTCAGAGAGGGATCCCAGGACCAGCAGCCTCAGTATCCCCCAGACCATGTTAGAAGTGCAGGTTCTCAGGCCCCAGCCCCGACCTCCTGATCAGACACTCTGGGGGAGGGGCTACCCGCCAGGGGATTCTGATACGTTCTCAAGAGCAAACAGACCAACCCAAGGGGTTCAGGCCTGGGTGAGAATAAGACCCTTCCTCCTGGTTCTGACATCTTCCCAGACCACAGCCTGCTGTCCTGAGCCAACCAGGCCCCACTGACTGCCCCGTCTGTCCCAGATGCGAACTGAGCAGGGCCAGCCCCAGAGGTCAAGCTGAGTTGGGACCTGGACAGTATCCCCCGCACTGGAGAGCCCGAAGATCTCAGTGCAGGGACCTTTCATTTGATTCGCTTTGGTCTATGGAGAGCTGCCCGGTGGCATGTGGCCAACTCTTGGCATCCATCACAGAGTCATGGGGCAGCATCATGGGGCAGATCAGGCCGACTGCACCCTCGGAGATCCCTCAGGGGCTGTGGTTCGTGCCCTTACCTCAGAGCCTCTGGGAGAGGTTAGTGGGTGGCCCAGGGCCAGGACGTGGGAGAGCACCTTCCCAGGCCACTCCTGCCTGTTACCCCTGCCACGCTCAGCTATGACAATCACTCGGGTGTCACTTGGATCCAGTTATTCAGAGCACGGATGAATCCGACTTCCCGTAATCAGCATTCAGGAGCTTGAAAGGGCTTCTAGGACATGCAGGGGCCTGATGTCTCTCCTTGGCTTCTCTCTCCCTGCCTGGGGCAAAACAGCGTCTGGGTCAAGGAGTCGCTGCGTTAGTGGGAATTGTATCTGGCAGGAGTGTTCCCAGGTGGCTCAGCGGTAAAGAACCCGCCTGCCAGTGCAGGAGGTGCAGGAGACATGGGTTCGATCCCTGGGTCGGGAAGATCCCCTGGAGGAGGAAACAGCAACCCACGCCAGTGTTCTTGCCTGGGATTCCATGGACAGAGGAGCCTGGCAGGCTACCATCCATGGGGTCGCAGAGTTGGCCATGACTGATCATGCATGTGGTGTACTTACCTGGCAAAGGCCTTCTCTAAATTGACCATTTGACAAGGATCCCTGACTTTGGGTAAGAGAGGGGGCGGGTTGAGAAGAAAGGGGATGTTTTCAGGTGAGATCTTGTCATTCTCACAGATGCCCTAGCATAGCAGCCTTCTTCAGTTCTATAGAAACACAAAGTAGGCTCAGAGAGGCTGGGGAACCCAGTAAAAGTCACACAGCAGTATGGATCAGAGTGGACACTCATTTCCTGTCTGGCTGTCCCCAGAGCCCCAGGCCCTCTCATCAGGTAAAACACAAGCCTCAGCCTTTAGGAGCAAATGTGTAACCTGGGGGCCCCCTCTCCCCAAAATACAGGGAGGGATATTTAGTCATTACATAACAAGTTAAACTGATGTGTTTATCATGGGCTTTGCTGAGACCTTAGTGTATTCATTTGGTTTCTGAAGCTTTGGGAGGGAAACAGTGTATAGAATCTCCATAGCCTCTGGGGAGGAAGGCCTGGTCCCACTAGACCCGGGGTGAGGGGCCCCTGGACTGGGAGGCTGCACGGGCAGCTGTGGGTCAAGGCCCCGGGGACTGGCCCCCAGCAGCTCCTCCAGTCTGACCAGTGGCCTGGCAGCCCGGCCATGTGGTGCAGGATTTGCCTCGGGGAGGGCTTGGGTGGGGGGAAGGCAGGTTCCACGGTGGCCATGAGGACCACAGCCTGGCTGCTTGCCTCCCCCTGGGTGGTGGGCCAAGGCTGCCTCAGGAAGGAGGCAGCCTCAGGAGGCTGCCTGGCAGCTGGGAGGTCTCTGTCAGGAGTAAACAGCCCTCCACAAGGTCCAGCAAGGTCACTGGGGAGACCGCACACCCGGAGCCTCTGCACCCACGGGGGCCAGGCCGCAGCACCTCCCCTTCCCACTCCAGGCCTGGGGAGAGTGGGGGCCCTGTTGTTAAGTGCAGGGGGTGGTGAGTGGAAGAAATGTCCCCAGGACGGGTGTTCCCTGAGAGCTCAGAGGTGGGTTCACCTGCATGGCTGAGCCTCCCAGCTTTCATCCTCCCCGGGGTCTTGGGCGGATACAAGCAGAGACTCGGCCCAGGGAGGGTGGGGGACAGGGCCCTTCATAGCCCAGGGGGAGGCCCCGCTGGGGGAGGGTCCGTCTAATGCTGGGAGACCGCACTTACTTGGTTCACTCACCCCTGTGGAGCTCCAGTCCACCAAGACTCTCCTCTTCACTCCTCCCCCTGTCATGCACCATGCCCCCTCCAGTGGTTTCCATTTCGCCCAGATGCTGTCCCGCCTCCCTGCCTCACCCTTGCTCTGCGCTCTCAGCCTCGCCCAGCCCTCTGCTCCACTCCCCAGACCTGTGGACCGTCTCAGGTCTGGAGCCGAAGTACTGGTCAGGCCTGGAGGCCCTGGCCTGTGTCTTCATGAGCTCTGACTCAGGCCATGTCCTTCCTAAGATGAGCCTCTGTCCCTCGCTGTCTGCCCCACACCCTGCAGCTCTGCCCCAGCAGGCCAACTCCCACCAGTGACCCCACTGTGGACTGCACCCCTCCCGACTTCCGCCTTCCTCCTTGTGAATAAGCCAGCTGCCCTCTTCCCCCCCTCCTGTCCAGGAGCAGAGTGTCACAGTTAGAGCCCAGACCTGGGAGTTCTGCAGCCTTTCCTGTGGAGAGGAAGCCTATGGCCTGGGGGCCTCAGATACAAGCCTCCCTTCCTGCTCCAGGGGCTGCAGAGCTGGGCTGTGGGCACAGGGGCGGGGCTGGGGTTCAGTGGGGCAGGACCAGATGTGCTCCTGGGGTCTTCGTGTGGCAGTGTGGGCAGAGGATGTGACGGTTACGAAGGCTGCTCACAGGGGATGCTCTGTACAGGCTTTGTGAGCATCTCGTGCGTGGCAACTCGTCTAGTCCTGAGACACGGCTGTTCCCACCCCCATCTTACAGGTGAGGAAACCAAGAGGTTAAGGACTGGCCAAGAGGTGCAGGCTGGCTCCAGGCTCTGCTGTGGACCGCAGAGGAGAAAGCCATGCTGCAGGGTTACCACTGGGCTCTGTGGGCACCCTGCTGAGTTCAGAGGCCCCACAACCCCGCCCCAGGCAGGTCTGGCTTCTGACTTTGCCTGCAGCACCCTGCTAGAGCTGGCCCATGAAGCAGTACTGCAGGCAATTTCTCTGGCTGCTTGCTTGGGCGGGATGAGGTGACCAGACCTGCCTTCCCTCTTCCTGCTCCCCAAACGCAGTGGGAGCCACGCTCTGGGCCACCAGAGTTAGCCCAGAACCAAGGTCTGCCGCCTGGCTGGGCCCAGGATAAGCAGTGAGGTGCCCAAGCCTCAGTTCCCCATCTGTGAGTCAGATAGTCAGGCTGGGGCTACCCCCAGAGCTTCCCCGGGTCAGTGCATACTGGCTGGCTGGACCCATCCCCAAGTCCCCAGAAACCGTTTCCCTGAGTCCCCAGGTGGGCTGATGGACCGATTCTCCTTACTGTCCTTCTCATGTGAGGCCAGGTGGTGTCGCCTCTTGTTGACAAGGGGGGCCCTGTGGTGGTCTGGTGGTTTGGGGTTCTCCTCAGGGCAGGAATGGTGGGAGGTACCAGGGATGCCGTATGACCAGAGGCGCTGGTCAGAGGTGCCCCAAAGTATCTCGCCTGGGGGCTGCCAGGCTGGAGCTCTGGTCCCTGCTTCATGTCTCCCCCAGATGTCTGTACCCCCAGACTCTGACTCCCCAGCATGGAGTGCCTGCTCAGGCCTGGGCCATCTCCTCATGTCTAGAGCCGGGGGCTCCGCTGTCTCACATGATCCCCTCCAGGAGAGCCTAACAGGCACACAGCGGCCAGGGTGCGGCCCTGTGTTGGAAGGCAGCTCTGCCACGTCCAGCCTGGCACAAGTGGCTGCCTCCCCTGCCCCTCCCCAGGTTTCAGACACCTCCTCTGTAGAGGGAGGTGACCTGTAAACTGTGCCCCAGGGCTGGATGGATGCGCATCACTGGGGGCAGGCTGGCCATATCTGCCCTGCTTCCTCCCCAGCTCTCCCACCTGCTTGGGATGCCCAGCTCGCCTGCCCCAGGCCCATGTGGGCCCCACCCAGCTCAGTCTCTCAGGGTCCAGCTTGGAGAGTGAGTGAGCCCAGCTCACCCAGCAGAGTGTAGGCAAGGCTGCATGGCAGGCCCAGCTCACCGAGGCCTGCATGTCAGTGAGCACCAGTTCCCTGCCATCTGGTCTGCTTTGGGTCATCTCGGGGGCCTCCTCCCGAACATGCTTCCCCCAGGCAGGGGACACAGTGCACCTCTTCTACAAACAGTCTGACAGAGGCAGCAGGGGGTGAGGGAAGGGAGAGGGAGGGAAGGCTGGAAGGGCCTCCCAAATTCTCCTGCTTGCTGAAGCTTTTAGTGTTGCCTGGCAACCAGAGGAGCAAGGAGGGTGTCAGAGAGGAGCCCAGACCGAACTGATGCCCAGCCCCACGCTGGGTAGCCTTCCTCTGAAGGGGGCTATCAAAGGGCTAGGAATCAGGCTCCTGGAGGCACCAGGCTCTCCCTCCAGGACAGTCTTCTCTGAAGAGCCAAGGGTGATAGGGTTCCCAAGAATGGCCACACACCTGCCATCTAGTGATTCTGAGGCTGGTCGCCCCTTCCCTCCAGCACCAGCCTCTAGGGCACCTCTGATGTGAAGTCTTGGCTTTGGTATAGACTTTGACCCTGACCAGTGCCTAGTATCCTTGGATGGACTGCTTCACATCTCTGACCTCAGTCTGCACTCCTATAAAATGGGCCAGTAGCACTCCTCATAGGAGTTACTGAGAGGAGTAAATGACAAAGCCGTGTGGGGCTGCAGGACGCGGGAGGCTCCATGAGGAGTAGTCCCTGCCCCCAGGGGGTGACAACCTAAGAAGATGATGGCAACAGACTATCCAGGGCCTTTGGAAGGACTGGTTGAAGGTACCGAGGTCAGCTCCCCATACCCCCAGCCTGCATGACTGTCCAGGACATCCGTGGAGGGGTCCAGACCCAGAGTGAGGCCAGGGTGGTGGCAGAGGGTGGGGCAGGAAGGAGTGACGCTGAGCAGGTGGCCGGCGAGGGCGTGAGGTTAGCCAAGGCCAGGGGTGGGGAGGGTGCCTGGGTGTTGGCTCCAGGGAGGGGCTGTGGCGGTTCGGAGACATTGGGAGGGTTTTCCTGCATTTCCATGTGGCATGTCCACCTTGGCCAACCAGAGGGCTTGGCCTGGGCTGAGTGGGGCTGGACTCTGCCGGGCAGTGGCCAGGAGGTGGCCAAGGGGCCTTCCCGGGAGGGTGCTGGAAACCCCAGCGCCATCCGATTTCCGCTCCAAAGGCCTGGGAATGCTGTGGCCTCTGCCCAGGAGGAAAGTCCCCAGCTTTCCTGCTGTGTGCTGTGGCCAGGGCTGCTGGAGTGGATACAACCACCAGCCAGGCTANCCATGTGGCATGTCCACCTTGGCCAACCAGAGGGCTTGGCCTGGGCTGAGTGGGGCTGGACTCTGCCGGGCAGTGGCCAGGAGGTGGCCAAGGGGCCTTCCCGGGAGGGTGCTGGAAACCCCAGCGCCATCCGATTTCCGCTCCAAAGGCCTGGGAATGCCGTGGCCTCTGCCCAGGAGGAAAGTCCCCAGCTTTCCTGCTGTGTGCTGTGGCCAGGGCTGCTGGAGTGGATACAACCACCAGCCAGGCTGGGGGCGCCCGTGTGGTCAGACCCCCATGGGGACATACATACAGGTGTTATGTCACCCATGTGCCATGCTGAGGCTACCTCACAGTCCCTCCCTTTAACCACAGTGTTGGGGCCTCCAGGGAAAACCCCTGCTTGAAGTTCATCCCGCAGTGACCTTGAGCTGCAGCTGTGACTCCAACCTTGGTTTAGCAATAGACACTGTGCTCATGAAGCACCACCCTAAGCAGGGCACCCAGAGTGACTGCTGAGCGGGGTGCCCACCATCCCCCTGCCCCTCCTGCAGCACAGGGCCCAGGCAGCCTGCTGTCTCAGGGTGGTAAACTGGATGTGAAGGTGTCAGTTCCAGGTCGTCTGAGAAGCCGAGGGCGGGGGCTAAAGGCGGCGGGCCAGCAGCGCCTGGGTGAGCCCCAGATGGAGAGATTAGGACAGGGAGGGCCAGGCAGGAAGAGCCACAGACCACAGACCGCATGGAGCCTGCAGGAAAGGTGCCCGTTAGCGGAGGCCTGCCCTCAGCAGGGGTGGTTTGGGGTGGGGACAGCCCCAGTGCCCTGCAATGGGAGCAGCCTGGGGAAGTGGGGCCTCAGTGGGCACCAGGGCGGATGCAGAGAGGCTGTGCTGGGGACCGTCAGCCTGCGGGGGCCCCTCATGGTTATCTTGGGGCTATCTTTGCAGTGTGGGGCCTGAGAGGGTCCTGAGAGCAGCCCCCACCCCTATGCACCCCCTGCCCTCTTTGCAGCCCAACTCCTGGGCTTCCTGCCTTGGGTATTTTGGTCCAGTTTGCTTCCTCCTTGGACAGTTGGGATCATGGCAGCCTCCAGGATCAAAGAAAGCACTACTGAAGGGATATGCCTTCTCTGGGTCCCAATGCTGACATGTGCTAGGGTCTGGCATGCAGGTCCCACTCAGCCCTCACTCAGCCTTGCGGGGTGGGGACAGTGGTTCTGGCCCTGGGCCCGGCTCCTGAGCTCGGTAGGGACAAGCAGCAGACCATCAGCTCTGTGCATGCAGCTCTGTGGCAGCTGCTGGTCGTGGGCGGCTCCAGAGCCCACATCCAGATGGGCTTGTGCGTGGAGCCCAGGTGGTGTGTGAGGCCCCTTTCATGGCACCACCGTGGCCACCCCCTGGTGCTTTGAAGCAAGGCTGGTTGCCATGGCCCCAGGGATGTGCATGGGGTGGCTGCCACAAGATGAGCAGTAACACGTACATCTTACAGGCTTCCCTGAGAGCTCAGCTGGTAAAGAATCTGCCTGCAATGCAGACCTGGGTTCGATTCCTGGGTTGGGAAGATCCCCTGGTGAAGGGAAAGACTACCCACTCCAGTATTCTGGCTTGGAGAATACTGGACTGTATACTCCATGAGGTCGCAAAAATTCCAACGTGACTTTCACTTTTTTTTTTATCATACGGTTCTGTGGTTCAGAGGCCAGTGATCTCAGTAGGGTGGCCGGCCTTCCTCTCTGCAGGCTCTGGGGGAGGGTCTTTTCCTCCTCGTCCAGGTGTTCGTTCCACGTGCTGTGGAACTGAGGTCCCCATTCTCTGCTGGCTGTCAGCTGGGGCCCCTCACCCCCAGGCCTGTCATATGGCTCCCTGTACCTCGGAGCCTGCAGTGGTCGAGGAAGGGAAGATCTGCTCATCTCTCTGACTCTACGCTAACATCGCATCTCTTGCTCTGACCACAGCCACGAAGGTCCCCCAAGTTTACAGACTTGTGATTAGATCAAGCCCACCTGGGTGACACAGGATAATAATCTCAAAAGCCTTAATTTAATCACGTGTAAAAACTTCCCTGGTGGCTCAGACAGCAAAGAATCTGCCTGCAATGCGGGAGACCCAAGTTCAATCCCTGGGGGCCGGAAGATCTCCTGGAGAAGTAAATGGCTACCTTCTCCAGTATTCTTGCCTAGAGAATCCCATGGAAGAGGAGCCTGGCGGGCTATAGTCCATGGGGTCGCAGAGTTGGGCACAACTGAGTGACAAACACACACACACAAAGTCCCTTTTGCAATGGAGTCTTTTTGCCAAAAGTCCATTTTGTCACATTCACAGTCCCAGGATTTAGGCATAGTTGGGTCCCATACCCACTGTTAGGAGCCTGGTCCCTCCTCTAGGGAGTCAGAAGGCCTTGGGCCATCACAGCCCAGGGCAAGCCTGGTGGGGCTTCCCTGCTGCCCAGCCTCTCTGGTGTGTGGAGGTGTCACACCCCATCACCCCCACTGTGCCACGCTGCACACCATGGGAGTGTGTGGGGCAGCCACTTCCCACAGTGGGCCTTCCCAGGGCTGGGTGTGCAGCGCCCCCTGTTTGTGGGAGGGACACCAGAGAGGCGTGGTGGTCTCTCCATCCGCCAGCTCCTTGTGAACTGGGTTGGTCCTGTGGGAAGGGAGCAGCAGATTCTCTGTGAGGGGAGTTTGGGGGAGCGGCGTCTGCTACAGTTGTGGAGTTCTGGTGGGGTTGGGGCACGGGGGGCGGCGCAGCCTCTGCTCAGAGCAGGGAGCCTGGGATGGGGGCGGGGAGGGTCCCCAGGGCTGCTCTCAGGATGCTGGCAGCCGGAGAGCCCCAGTCCTGCCCGGCCTGCCACAGGGCAGGAAGGGCAGAGTTCCCATGTGCATCATCCTGCCCAGCCCTTCCTGCGGCGGCTCTCTCGCCCTGCAGCTAGACGCAGCCGGCAAGCCAAGCGCACTGCATAGCGCTCGCCCAGCCCTCCAATCCTGGCAGGCAGTCCTGTAGCCTGAGCCCAGAGTGCCCCTCCGGTGGTGCTGCTAGGAATCCCCAAGTCTGGGGCAGGAGAGGGGAGTGCAGAGCACTGTGGGTGCTCACCCTGTGCCACGTGGGATCTGGGTTCAGCATATACCTGGCTTAAGCCACTGTGCCTGACCCGAGATCTGAAACCCTGCCAGGGGTCCAACCAAGGCCTCCCTCCCTCTCTCCAGCCACCCATCCATCTGGTCCTCCATCCCTGTGCGTGGGCTGTCCCACCCACCCCACCCCCATCTGTGATGGATGTTTCGTCTAGCCCAGTATCTCTGCCTAGTGGTCCTCTAGCCAGAGCTTACCTACCTCTCCCTTCCTCCCTCCTAGAGGAGGCTGCTGAATGTTGAACTCCCACTGTGGGTCAAATTCCTCTGCCTTGGCCAGGCTGGGCCTGGGGAGGGTCAGGTCTGCTCCACCTGCTGGCCGCGTCTGACCTGGAGGCCAGTCTCCTGATGTGCAGAGTGTGTGTATTTGGTGGGACACCAGACACAGATGGGAGGGATGTCCTGATTGATCCACCAGGGGCTCCAAGCTCTGTTTTCTCCTGGGGGTCCAACGTGGGCAAGTCCTGGCTCCTTCTACGATCATTGGGGACAGGTGTCCCTGCCATGTTTTCATCCAGAACTCTGACACCACACGTCCTGGCCTGGCCAGGCAGGAGCTGGCCAAGGAACGACAGGCCGCCCCTGTGTGTCCTCAGGGATGATGCCACCACCCACCCAGGGACCTCTCCCTTGCCACCTGTTCCCGTGTTATCAGCCATCAGTCTGTCCTGGGGACTCGAGGGGCATGGCATCGTCACCTGTCTTCTTCTGAACCCAAGGAGAACAAGAGGAAACTGATACTCACAGAGGCTGGGGGCCAGTTCAGGTTATCCACCGGAGGCAGAACTTGGCCAAAGCATGGCTTGTCCTTGTCAGGCAGCACCCTGTCCTCCTGGGGGTGCAGGCCTGGAGGAGCAGGCCGTGATCGGGAGCAGAAGCGCAGGTGCCCCTCAGCTGAGCCATAGGGCAGAGGCCACGACCCAGATTTCTGACAAACCTGAAAGGCCTGAGGCTCTGCCACCACTGTAATTAGCTCATTTCACAGTCTGCTCAGGGTTCACACGACGACCAGGACTGCGCTGTGTGTCCCTGGCCACGTCTGGAGGTGAGATGGCATGGCTGGGGGCTTGGGGCTGACATCTCAATTTTCACAGCTGCCTGCGTCCGTCACACGCCCCGGCGCCTCCTGCTCTGCTGCAAATGAGGAACAGAAAATCAATCTGTGTGGTTTTTTCCTTTTCTTTTCAATACGCGTGTAGGTGT
The DNA here is from genome assembly GCA_006410735.1 of Raphicerus campestris. Classification (NCBI taxonomy): domain Eukaryota; kingdom Metazoa; phylum Chordata; class Mammalia; order Artiodactyla; family Bovidae; genus Raphicerus; species Raphicerus campestris. Next base: position 384,234 of record SJYW01001345.1, read on the forward strand.
GTTCCTGCTCCAGCATTTGCGCCTCCTGGGGTAGGCCTGATAAAGCCCCGAATCGCAGGATGGCGAGGGGGCGGCCTGGGAGGCAGCATGTGGCTGCAGCCTACCCCGGGCAGATGAGGGGACCTGCTGCTGAGCCTACGGGGACACTTCTATCCAGGGATCCGCCTGAGACTGGGGCGGGAAATGGGGTCACAGCACACGTGGAACCAGGCTCCAGTCTCAGAGCCACCTCTCCCCTTCCTGTTGGGTTTCTGGTGTGTCCCTGGTTTCCCTCATGGGCTGGTGCCCATCAGAGAAGCCAGGCATGCCTTCCGTGGCCTGCAGTGTGGGGCATCCCCACCCCACCCCCGGCATGCCTGGGTTTGTAATGTAGCGTGCACTGCCCTGTGGGACGCCCAGGCCTTGCTGCCTCTGTCTGCTCCTCAGGGTGGAGGCCCTGCTCACACCCATCCTTCTGGACACTCAGCGAGCTGTAGGAGCCGCTGCCTGGCCCAGGACAGGTTCTGCCTGCAAGCCCCCGCACCCCCATCCCCCTGCCCAGGGTGGACAAACCTTGTCCCTTGAGGACTGCCCAGCCCCGTATGGCCCCCTTTTCTCCTCCCTATGGGAAATTGCCCTTGACCAGGTGGCAGGTGGGAAATAGCTGAGCCATGATGCCTCTTGTGTGCTTTTGACTTAAAAAAAAAATTTATTTTGGCTGCGCCGGGTCTTAGGCGTGGCACATGGGATCTTTGATCTTTGTTGTGGTATGCAGGATCTAGTTCCCCAACCAGGGAACAAACCTGGACCCCCTACATTGGGAGCACAGAGTCTTAGCCACTAGACCACCAGGGAAGTCCCTGCCTTTGATGCTTTTTAGCCTGACCTTGCAGAGAAGGCAATGGCACCCCACTCTAGTGCTCTTGCCTGGAAAATCCCATGGAGGGAGGATCCTGGTAGGCTGCAGTCCATGAGGTCGCTAAGAGTTGGACACGACTGGGTGACTTCACTTTGACTTTTCACTTTCATGCATTGGAGAAGGAAATGGCAACCCACTCCAGTACTCTTGCCTGGAGAATCCCAGGGATGGGGGAACCTGGTGGGCTGCTGTCTATGGGGTCACAGAGTTGGACACAACTGAAGCGACTTAGCAGCAGCAGCAGCCTGACCTTGGGGCTGGTTGAGGGGCTGATGGAAACAAGGTGATGGGGTTGAGGGTCGCACCTGGGGTACCCAGCCCACCTTCCCCTGCAGCATGCACTTTCCACACCCAGGGGTTCTCAGACCTGACTGCACAGTAGAAGTCCCTCAAGTTGATGAGAAGTATAAATTCCTGAGCCATGTCTCCAGACACTCCGGTTTAATTGGTCCAGGGGTGGAGCCCAGAAATCTATTTTTATCAGTCTTGTGGGGTGACCGGGGTGGGGGTTGGGGGGTGTAGTTTTTGAGAGTGAATTATGCCAGACAATAGGCAGAAAATGGACCCTCCTCTGTCCTCTGGGACAACTTGTGGTTGGTGACAGAGGTTTGCTGAACGGGAGGGCTGGTGTCTGCATCACCCCAGCTGGAAACTGTTGAAGCTTCTTGGTGTGTCCCCTGGAGGGGACTCCTCCTGGCGTCCCTCCTCTGGGGTCACCCTTCATAGACTTGAGACCTTAGCCGCATCTGTGGGTATATTGTGCTGGGCGGGGAGCTGCACCCACCCTCCTGGGTGTCCATCACACGCTGTGTTTTCCAGAAGAGGAAACTGAGGCTCAGAGAGGTGGAAGGCTTGTGCCAACCCCCTNGCCAGTCTCCTGATGTGCAGAGTGTGTGTATTTGGTGGGACACCAGACACAGATGGGAGGGATGTCCTGATTGATCCACCAGGGGCTCCAAGCTCTGTTTTCTCCTGGGGGTCCAACGTGGGCAAGTCCTGGCTCCTTCTACGATCATTGGGGACAGGTGTCCCTGCCATGTTTTCATCCAGAACTCTGACACCACACGTCCTGGCCTGGCCAGGCAGGAGCTGGCCAAGGAACGACAGGCCGCCCCTGTGTGTCCTCAGGGATGATGCCACCACCCACCCAGGGACCTCTCCCTTGCCACCTGTTCCCGTGTTATCAGCCATCAGTCTGTCCTGGGGACTCGAGGGGCATGGCATCGTCACCTGTCTTCTTCTGAACCCAAGGAGAACAAGAGGAAACTGATACTCACAGAGGCTGGGGGCCAGTTCAGGTTATCCACCGGAGGCAGAACTTGGCCAAAGCATGGCTTGTCCTTGTCAGGCAGCACCCTGTCCTCCTGGGGGTGCAGGCCTGGAGGAGCAGGCCGTGATCGGGAGCAGAAGCGCAGGTGCCCCTCAGCTGAGCCATAGGGCAGAGGCCACGACCCAGATTTCTGACAAACCTGAAAGGCCTGAGGCTCTGCCACCGCTGTAATTAGCTCATTTCACAGTCTGCTCAGGGTTCACACGACGACCAGGACTGCGCTGTGTGTCCCTGGCCACGTCTGGAGGTGAGATGGCATGGCTGGGGGCTTGGGGCTGACATCTCAATTTTCACAGCTGCCTGCGTCCGTCACACGCCCCGGCGCCTCCTGCTCTGCTGCAAATGAGGAACAGAAAATCAATCTGTGTGGTTTTTTCCTTTTCTTTTCAATACGCGTGTAGGTGTGTTCCTGCTCCAGCATTTGCGCCTCCTGGGGTAGGCCTGATAAAGCCCCGAATCGCAGGATGGCGAGGGGGCGGCCTGGGAGGCAGCATGTGGCTGCAGCCTACCCCGGGCAGATGAGGGGACCTGCTGCTGAGCCTACGGGGACACTTCTATCCAGGGATCCGCCTGAGACTGGGGCGGGAAATGGGGTCACAGCACACGTGGAACCAGGCTCCAGTCTCAGAGCCACCTCTCCCCTTCCTGTTGGGTTTCTGGTGTGTCCCTGGTTTCCCTCATGGGCTGGTGCCCATCAGAGAAGCCAGGCATGCCTTCCGTGGCCTGCAGTGTGGGGCATCCCCACCCCACCCCCGGCATGCCTGGGTTTGTAATGTAGCGTGCACTGCCCTGTGGGACGCCCAGGCCTTGCTGCCTCTGTCTGCTCCTCAGGGTGGAGGCCCTGCTCACACCCATCCTTCTGGACACTCAGCGAGCTGTAGGAGCCGCTGCCTGGCCCAGGACAGGTTCTGCCTGCAAGCCCCCGCACCCCCATCCCCCTGCCCAGGGTGGACAAACCTTGTCCCTTGAGGACTGCCCAGCCCCGTATGGCCCCCTTTTCTCCTCCCTATGGGAAATTGCCCTTGACCAGGTGGCAGGTGGGAAATAGCTGAGCCATGATGCCTCTTGTGTGCTTTTGACTTAAAAAAAATATTTATTTTGGCTGCGCCGGGTCTTAGGCGTGGCACATGGGATCTTTGATCTTTGTTGTGGTATGCAGGATCTAGTTCCCCAACCAGGGAACAAACCTGGACCCCCTACATTGGGAGCACAGAGTCTTAGCCACTAGACCACCAGGGAAGTCCCTGCCTTCGATGCTTTTTAGCCTGACCTTGCAGAGAAGGCAATGGCACCCCACTCTAGTACTCTTGCCTGGAAAATCCCATGGAGGGAGGATCCTGGTAGGCTGCAGTCCATGAGGTCGCTAAGAGTTGGACACGACTGGGTGACTTCACTTTGACTTTTCACTTTCATGCATTGGAGAAGGAAATGGCAACCCACTCCAGTACTCTTGCCTGGAGAATCCCAGGGATGGGGGAACCTGGTGGGCTGCTGTCTATGGGGTCACAGAGTTGGACACAACTGAAGCGACTTAGCAGCAGCAGCAGCCTGACCTTGGGGCTGGTTGAGGGGCTGATGGAAACAAGGTGATGGGGTTGAGGGTCGCACCTGGGGTACCCAGCCCACCTTCCCCTGCAGCATGCACTTTCCACACCCAGGGGTTCTCAGACCTGACTGCACAGTAGAAGTCCCTCAAGTTGATGAGAAGTATAAATTCCTGAGCCATGTCTCCAGAGACTCCGGTTTAATTGGTCCAGGGGTGGAGCCCAGAAATCTATTTTTATCAGTCTTGTGGGGTGACCGGGGTGGGGGTTGGGGGGTGTAGTTTTTGAGAGTGAATTATGCCAGACAATAGGCAGAAAATGGACCCTCCTCTGTCCTCTGGGACAACTTGTGGTTGGTGACAGAGGTTTGCTGAACGGGAGGGCTGGTGTCTGCATCACCCCAGCTGGAAACTGTTGAAGCTTCTTGGTGTGTCCCCTGGAGGGGACTCCTCCTGGCGTCCCTCCTCTGGGGTCACCCTTCATAGACTTGAGACCTTAGCCGCATCTGTGGGTATATTGTGCTGGGCGGGGAGCTGCACCCACCCTCCTGGGTGTCCATCACACGCTGTGTTTTCCAGAAGAGGAAACTGAGGCTCAGAGAGGTGGAAGGCTTGTGCCAACCCCCTCAGGGGGAACGCAGAGCTGGAGACCTCACCAGGCTATCGGGCACTGCTGCATGCCCTGTGTGCCCTCCCTTGCGGGGGCTCTACCTGAAGAGGACATTGAATAATCCTGCTTTAAAAAGAAACTTTAAACACCTGAATTGAATCTCTGCCATTTTCTCTGATGAAGGAACTGTCAGAGCCTGGAGCCAAATGCTTCAGTTAGCACCCCCTGACTCAGACAAGTTCCCCTCCATCTCAGGACCTGGTCTCCTGCCCCGACAACCCCCCACCCCAGGACCCTTGGCCTCAGACCCTTGGGGTAGTGGTGCTCAGTGAGCCTTGGTCCTGAGAGTGAAAACGTGCCTTGTATCTCATTCTAAAGAAGGTTCCTTCGCAGAGTCATGTGAGTGTCTGAAGGAATCTTGAGTCCGTGCTGAGAGCCTGATAGCAGAGAAGGCAGAGAGCTTCATCCATGTCTCTGTGTTCTTGGATCCCGGGTCACCATCCCCCGCCTCTACCCTCCACTCATCCAGTAAGATAGGACTCAGGCCAGACTGCAAAGGGCTCAGCACACCAACCCCGTTACTCAGAGTGCCTCGTCCAAACTGGAGGCAAATATGATGTATGCCAGGCATTCTCAAACTGTCTGTAGCAGTGAAGTGAAAGAAACCCAGGGTGATGCAAAATAGATCAAAGGGAATCAACTCAGCTTGAAAGGAGGTGGAGAAGGTGGCTGAGAGTCTGGTAGGAGAGACAGTCACAGGATGGTCCATGGAATAGCACACCTGAGATCTGGGAAGTGCTGCGAAGAGAAGGCTGCTGCTCCCAGGCAGGGAGGTGGGGCTAGGGGAAGCCAGGCCGGAAGAGCACTCTAAGTGGAGAGAACAGCCGTGTGGGGCACTATCGGGGTGCAGGAGCAGAGCCACGGAACAGCAGTGGGCATGGGGTCATGAAGTAGGCCTTGCCAGCCACGTCACCAGATTTTGACTTCTATGACAAGTTGTAAGTGGAAGCATTGAGTGCGTGCTAAGTCATTTTAGTCATGTCCGACTCTTTGCCACCCCATGGACCATAGCCCACCATGGGAATCCTCCGTCCATGGGATTCTCCAGGCAAGAACTGGAGTGGGTTGCCATTTCCTTCCCCAGGGGATCTTCCTGATCCAGGGATTGAACCCTCGACTCAAGTTGAGGTGTGCAGAAGCCACGTGTGTGATCCCATCTGTAGAGTGATTAGCAGATGGACAGTGGATAGGATGTGGGGTGCGGTTGTGAAACAGCCACTGGGAGGTCAGTGCGGAGAGAGGACAGCTTGGGCTAGGGTGTGCCGGTTGGGATGGACAGACAGACGTGGTCAGACGTGAGAAATGCAGAGCAGGCACACTGCTGGCGTCAGGTGATGGGTTGGCTGTGGGGCAGGGGCCAGGGAGGGGTCTTGGCAGTTCTTCTTGGTCCTCGATGTGGCATCCTACTTACTAGAGGGATCCAACTTCTTGAGTCTCTCTCTTTCACAATTGTTTCTTCTTTTAAGATTTCTTTTGTTGCTTTGGGGTTGGTTCTTCCCTTGGCTGTTTGTCCTTTTGCTTTATGCTGTCTATCCTCTCAGACAAGGCCTCCACCATTTCAGGACCTAGTCTCTTGCCCTGACAACCCTCAACCCCAAGAGTCCTGGCCTCTGACCCCTGGGGCAGGAGTGCTCACTGAGCCCTGATTCCTGAGAGTGAATTGTGAACCCGCCTTGTGAACATGTTAACGTGCAATTGTTAACATGCCTCCTGAACTTGGGGGTGTCTGTCCATTTTAAGGAGGAGGTCTGGGGGTCCTCTGAGTGCGCCCTCTGTTGTATTTGGGTCTGACTGNTAGGCTGCAGTCCATGAGGTCGCTAAGAGTTGGACACGACTGGGTGACTTCACTTTGACTTTTCACTTTCATGCATTGGAGAAGGAAATGGCAACCCACTCCAGTACTCTTGCCTGGAGAATCCCAGGGATGGGGGAACCTGGTGGGCTGCTGTCTATGGGGTCACAGAGTTGGACACAACTGAAGCGACTTAGCAGCAGCAGCAGCCTGACCTTGGGGCTGGTTGAGGGGCTGATGGAAACAAGGTGATGGGGTTGAGGGCCGCACCTGGGGTACCCAGCCCACCTTCCCCTGCAGCATGCACTTTCCACACCCAGGGGTTCTCAGACCTGACTGCACAGTAGAAGTCCCTCAAGTTGATGAGAAGTATAAATTCCTGAGCCATGTCTCCAGACACTCCGGTTTAATTGGTCCAGGGGTGGAGCCCAGAAATCTATTTTTATCAGTCTTGTGGGGTGACCGGGGTGGGGGTTGGGGGGTGTAGTTTTTGAGAGTGAATTATGCCAGACAATAGGCAGAAAATGGACCCTCCTCTGTCCTCTGGGACAACTTGTGGTTGGTGACAGAGGTTTGCTGAACGGGAGGGCTGGTGTCTGCATCACCCCAGCTGGAAACTGTTGAAGCTTCTTGGTGTGTCCCCTGGAGGGGACTCCTCCTGGCGTCCCTCCTCTGGGGTCACCCTTCATAGACTTGAGACCTTAGCCGCATCTGTGGGTATATTGTGCTGGGCGGGGAGCTGCACCCACCCTCCTGGGTGTCCATCACACGCTGTGTTTTCCAGAAGAGGAAACTGAGGCTCAGAGAGGTGGAAGGCTTGTGCCAACCCCCTCAGGGGGAACGCAGAGCTGGAGACCTCACCAGGCTATCGGGCACTGCTGCATGCCCTGTGTGCCCTCCCTTGCGGGGGCTCTACCTGAAGAGGACATTGAATAATCCTGCTTTAAAAAGAAACTTTAAACACCTGAATTGAATCTCTGCCATTTTCTCTGATGAAGGAACTGTCAGAGCCTGGAGCCAAATGCTTCAGTTAGCACCCCCTGACTCAGACAAGTTCCCCTCCATCTCAGGACCTGGTCTCCTGCCCCGACAACCCCCCACCCCAGGACCCTTGGCCTCAGACCCTTGGGGTAGTGGTGCTCAGTGAGCCTTGGTCCTGAGAGTGAAAACGTGCCTTGTATCTCATTCTAAAGAAGGTTCCTTCGCAGAGTCATGTGAGTGTCTGAAGGAATCTTGAGTCCGTGCTGAGAGCCTGATAGCAGAGAAGGCAGAGAGCTTCATCCATGTCTCTGTGTTCTTGGATCCCGGGTCACCATCCCCCGCCTCTACCCTCCACTCATCCAGTAAGATAGGACTCAGGCCAGACTGCAAAGGGCTCAGCACACCAACCCCGTTACTCAGAGTGCCTCGTCCAAACTGGAGGCAAATATGATGTATGCCAGGCATTCTCAAACTGTCTGTAGCAGTGAAGTGAAAGAAACCCAGGGTGATGCAAAATAGATCAAAGGGAATCAACTCAGCTTGAAAGGAGGTGGAGAAGGTGGCTGAGAGTCTGGTAGGAGAGACAGTCACAGGATGGTCCATGGAATAGCACACCTGAGATCTGGGAAGTGCTGCGAAGAGAAGGCTGCTGCTCCCAGGCAGGGAGGTGGGGCTAGGGGAAGCCAGGCCGGAAGAGCACTCTAAGTGGAGAGAACAGCCGTGTGGGGCACTATCGGGGTGCAGGAGCAGAGCCACGGAACAGCAGTGGGCATGGGGTCATGAAGTAGGCCTTGCCAGCCACGTCACCAGATTTTGACTTCTATGACAAGTTGTAAGTGGAAGCATTGAGTGCGTGCTAAGTCATTTTAGTCATGTCCGACTCTTTGCCACCCCATGGACCATAGCCCACCATGGGAATCCTCCGTCCATGGGATTCTCCAGGCAAGAACTGGAGTGGGTTGCCATTTCCTTCCCCAGGGGATCTTCCTGATCCAGGGATTGAACCCTCGACTCAAGTTGAGGTGTGCAGAAGCCACGTATGTGATCCCATCTGTAGAGTGATTAGCAGATGGACAGTGGATAGGATGTGGGGTGCGGTTGTGAAACAGCCACTGGGAGGTCAGTGCGGAGAGAGGACAGCTTGGGCTAGGGTGTGCCGGTTGGGATGGACAGACAGACGTGGTCAGACGTGAGAAATGCAGAGCAGGCACACTGCTGGCGTCAGGTGATGGGTTGGCTGTGGGGCAGGGGCCAGGGAGGGGTCTTGGCAGTTCTTCTTGGTCCTCGATGTGGCATCCTACTTACTAGAGGGATCCAACTTCTTGAGTCTCTCTCTTTCACAATTGTTTCTTCTTTTAAGATTTCTTTTGTTGCTTTGGGGTTGGTTCTTCCCTTGGCTGTTTGTCCTTTTGCTTTATGCTGTCTATCCTCTCAGACAAGGCCTCCACCATTTCAGGACCTAGTCTCTTGCCCTGACAACCCTCAACCCCAAGAGTCCTGGCCTCTGACCCCTGGGGCAGGAGTGCTCACTGAGCCCTGATTCCTGAGAGTGAATTGTGAACCCGCCTTGTGAACATGTTAACGTGCAATTGTTAACATGCCTCCTGAACTTGGGGGTGTCTGTCCATTTTAAGGAGGAGGTCTGGGGGTCCTCTGAGTGCGCCCTCTGTTGTATTTGGGTCTGACTGCCCCACAGCGTCTTTCCCCTGTGGCATTTCCGAGCAGACATGTGCAGGGAGGTGGGGTGTGCCAGCCCTTGGAGGGTTTTGTGCTGGCCTCCCAGCTCCACGCTGGAAGCCCCCTGAGAGGACAGTTCTCCATGTGGGGTCTGCGCTGCCTCCGAGCCCAGTGATGACCTGTCCGTGACCTGTGTCTGGAGGGTGGGGGTGACACTCCCCCGCCCCCAGGCAGCCCTCTGCCTTTTGTCTGTGTGCCCACCTGAAAGGTGGGGTTTCCTGCTCAGGCTCCTCTGTGGTTTCTGCCATCCACCCGCCCCTCGTGCCTTCCGTTTTCCAGAAGTATGAGTCAGTCTTGTCCACCAGCCACCCACCCACTTTCACAACGGTTCCTCTGTTCTCTCTTATCTCCTGGAGGTTGGAGGGGTATAAAGCAAGTGCGCGTGCTCAGCAGAAGCGCTACATGGAGTACTCTTACAAATCCAGAGCTTTCGTTGCCTTTCCTCGGGCCTGACTCTGCGGTAGCAGCCTTGATTTCTCTTTCTCTCAAAACCTACATCTGATCAATGCACAGATCCTGTCTCTGCAATAAAGTCCAGAACCTGCCACTTCTCACTCCCTGCACATCCTCCAGAGCACGTAGGTTTTTGCAGGAGCTTCTAACTGGGCTTCTGCTCCGCCTCAGCCTCCTGTGGTTTTGGCTCTGTAAATCAGCCAGAGTGGTTTAAATTCGATTGTGTCAACCCCCACTCCAACCCTCCAGTGGGAAGCAAAGAGATTGTGTGGATGGATGAAAGAGGCAGGGAACACCACACACGGACGTAGACTCCAAGGGTCTGAAGAGGAGCCCTGTACTGGGGTGAACGGTGTCCCCCGCAATTTACATCCACTTGGAAACAGTGATGTGACCTTATGCGAAAAGGTGCTTTGTTGCTCACTCATGTCCTACTCTTTGTGACCCCACAAACTGTTGCCTGCCAGGCTCCTCTGTCTGTGGAATTCTCCAGGCAAGAATACTGGAGTGAGTTGCCATTCCCTTCTTCAGTATGTGAAAATAAGGTCTATGTAATCAAGTGAAAATGAGGCCATATTGGATAATAATGTTAGTCACTCAGTTGTGTCCAACTTTTTGTGACCCCATGGACTGTAGCCCACCAGGCTCCTCTGTCCATGGGATTTCCCAGGTGAGAACACTGGAGTGGGTAGCCATTCCCTTCTCCAGGGAATCTTCCTGACCAGGGATCGAACCTGGGTCTCTTGCATTGCAGGCAGATTTTCTGCCATCTGAGCCACCAGGGAAGCCTGGTTCTTAAATCCAATGACTGGTGTCCTTATAAGCAGAGTGAGTGTAGAGGCACGTGACCATGAATACAGACACTGAAGCGAAACATCTACAAGTCAAGNCCCCTGAGAGGACAGTTCTCCATGTGGGGTCTGCGCTGCCTCCGAGCCCAGTGATGACCTGTCCGTGACCTGTGTCTGGAGGGTGGGGGTGACACTCCCCCGCCCCCAGGCAGCCCTCTGCCTTTTGTCTGTGTGCCCACCTGAAAGGTGGGGTTTCCTGCTCAGGCTCCTCTGTGGTTTATGCCATCCACCCGCCCCTCGTGCCTTCCGTTTTCCAGAAGTATGAGTCAGTCTTGTCCACCAGCCACCCACCCACTTTCACAACGGTTCCTCTGTTCTCTCTTATCTCCTGGAGGTTGGAGGGGTATAAAGCAAGTGCGCGTGCTCAGCAGAAGCGCTACATGGAGTACTCTTACAAATCCAGAGCTTTCGTTGCCTTTCCTCGGGCCTGACTCTGCGGTAGCAGCCTTGATTTCTCTTTCTCTCAAAACCTACATCTGATCAATGCACAGATCCTGTCTCTGCAATAAAGTCCAGAACCTGCCACTTCTCACTCCCTGCACATCCTCCAGAGCACGTAGGTTTTTGCAGGAGCTTCTAACTGGGCTTCTGCTCCGCCTCAGCCTCCTGTGGTTTTGGCTCTGTAAATCAGCCAGAGTGGTTTAAATTCGATTGTGTCAACCCCCACTCCAACCCTCCAGTGGGAAGCAAAGAGATTGTGTGGATGGATGAAAGAGGCAGGGAACACCACACACGGACGTAGACTCCAAGGGTCTGAAGAGGAGCCCTGTACTGGGGTGAACGGTGTCCCCCGCAATTTACATCCACTTGGAAACAGTGATGTGACCTTATGCGAAAAGGTGCTTTGTTGCTCACTCATGTCCTACTCTTTGTGACCCCACAAACTGTAGCCTGCCAGGCTCCTCTGTCTGTGGAATTCTCCAGGCAAGAATACTGGAGTGAGTTGCCATTCCCTTCTTCAGTATGTGAAAATAAGGTCTATGTAATCAAGTGAAAATGAGGCCATATTGGATAATAATGTTAGTCACTCAGTTGTGTCCAACTTTTTGTGACCCCATGGACTGTAGCCCACCAGGCTCCTCTGTCCATGGGATTTCCCAGGTGAGAACACTGGAGTGGGTAGCCATTCCCTTCTCCAGGGAATCTTCCTGACCAGGGATCGAACCTGGGTCTCTTGCATTGCAGGCAGATTTTCTGCCATCTGAGCCACCAGGGAAGCCTGGTTCTTAAATCCAATGACTGGTGTCCTTATAAGCAGAGTGAGTGTAGAGGCACGTGACCATGAATACAGACACTGAAGCGAAACATCTACAAGTCAAGAGGTGCTGAGCATCACTGGCAACCAGCGGAAGCTAGAAAGAGGCAAAGGGCTGCAGCGTGGACTTTTCCCCGGGACCTGAAGGAGCATGGCCCTGCTAACACCTTGATTCTAGACTTCGAGCACCCCAAACTGTGGGAGAATACATTTTCATTGTTTCAGGCCACCCATTTTTTGATAGTTTGTACAGCAACTCTAGGAAACAGTCCTTATCCAGGCCTACAAAGCCTAGCAGGGCCTGCTCTCACCTCTTTCCATCCTTGCTTTGCCTCAGCAACACTGGCCTTGAGGAGGCCTCTTCTTTGAACAGGCCGTGTATGCTCTTGCCCCAGGGCCTTTGCACTGGCTGTTCCCTCGGACCCACAGGGATTACTTTAGTCAGGGCTTGCTAAGTCACCTCATCAGAAGGAACTCCCCTGAATGCCTGGTTAAACAGCAAAGCCCCCACCTCCTCTGTCCGTTCCTGGTCCTCCATGCCTGCTCTGGTTCTCTGCATGGCTCTTCCAAGACAGCTGAGGTCTATTCATTTGTTTGGTATTTATGTCTTCCCTCTGCCAGGGGACCTGAAGTCTGTTGACTGTTTTGCTAGCGCCTAGAACAGTGCAAGTCACACGCTCAGTATGTGGTCACTGAATGGATGGATAAGAAAAATCCACAAGCCGGTTGAATAAAGGGGAAAACCTCAAAGTAGGCAATTTCAGGGGGGAAAAAGGCCTTTTTAAATCTCAGTCTCACTCATAATTAAAGAAATATAAATTAAGTCTGCAATGAGACCATTCTCAACTATTAGAATGTATTGTTGGGGAATTGGATGCTGTTCTGAGCCTATAACTTGGACCATCTCTTTTTTTCTTTACAAAAAAATTGGCATATAAAATTCATGTAAGGTGTTTCCCAGGTGGCATAGTGGTAAAGAATCTGCCTGTGAATGCAGGAAATGCGAGGGAGGCGGATTTGATCCCTGAGTTAGGAGGATCCCCTGGAGAAGGGCATGGCAGCCCACTCCAGTATTCCTGCCTGGAAAATTCCACGGACAGAGAAGCCTGGTGGGCTACAGTCCATGGGGTCACAAAGAGTCGGATACAATTGAGTATGCATGCACTGAATTCGTATAACATAAAATCCACCCTTTCAAAGTGAGTAATTGTGGTTCTTAGTATATTCATGGGGTTAATAGAAGCTTCATCACTAATTCCAGTACATTTTCATTACCCCAGAAAGAAACCACATACCCATTAATATCTACATCCTCTTCTCCTACCCGCCAGCCCTGGCAACCACTATTTTAGAACTCTATAGTGAAAGTGAAAGTGTTACTTGCTCAGTCGTGTCTGACTCTTTGAGATGCNCTGAAGGAGCATGGCCCTGCTAACACCTTGATTCTAGACTTCGAGCACCCCAAACTGTGGGAGAATACATTTTCATTGTTTCAGGCCACCCATTTTTTGATAGTTTGTACAGCAACTCTAGGAAACAGTCCTTATCTAGGCCTACAAAGCCTAGCAGGGCCTGCTCTCACCTCTTTCCATCCTTGCTTTGCCTCAGCAACACTGGCCTTGAGGAGGCCTCTTCTTTGAACAGGCCGTGTATGCTCTTGCCCCAGGGCCTTTGCACTGGCTGTTCCCTCGGACCCACAGGGATTACTTTAGTCAGGGCTTGCTAAGTCACCTCATCAGAAGGAACTCCCCTGAATGCCTGGTTAAACAGCAAAGCCCCCACCTCCTCTGTCCATTCCTGGTCCTCCATGCCTGCTCTGGTTCTCTGCATGGCTCTTCCAAGACAGCTGAGGTCTATTCATTTGTTTGGTATTTATGTCTTCCCTCTGCCAGGGGACCTGAAGTCTGTTGATTGTTTTGCTAGCGCCTAGAACAGTGCAAGTCACACGCTCAGTATGTGGTCACTGAATGGATGGATAAGAAAAATCCACAAGCCGGTTGAATAAAGGGGAAAACCTCAAAGTAGGCAATTTCAGGGGGGAAAAAGGCCTTTTTAAATCTCAGTTTCACTCATAATTAAAGAAATATAAATTAAGTCTGCAATGAGACCATTCTCAACTATTAGAATGTATTGTTGGGGAATTGGATGCTGTTCTGAGCCTATAACTTGGACCATCTCTTTTTTTCTTTACAAAAAAATTGGCATATAAAATTCATGTAAGGTGTTTCCCAGGTGGCATAGTGGTAAAGAATCTGCCTGTGAATGCAGGAAATGCGAGGGAGGCGGATTTGATCCCTGAGTTAGGAGGATCCCCTGGAGAAGGGCATGGCAGCCCACTCCAGTATTCCTGCCTGGAAAATTCCACGGACAGAGAAGCCTGGTGGGCTACAGTCCATGGGGTCACAAAGAGTCGGATACAATTGAGTATGCATGCACTGAATTCGTATAACATAAAATCCACCCTTTCAAAGTGAGTAATTGTGGTTCTTAGTATATTCATGGGGTTAATAGAAGCTTCATCACTAATTCCAGTACATTTTCATTACCCCAGAAAGAAACCACATACCCATTAATATCTACATCCTCTTCTCCTACCCGCCAGCCCTGGCAACCACTATCTATTTTAGAACTCTATAGTGAAAGTGAAAGTGTTACTTGCTCAGTCTTGTCTGACTCTTTGAGACCCCATGGACTGTAGCCTGCCAGGCTCCTCTGTCCATGGAATTCTCCAGGCTAAAATATTGGAATAGGTAGCCATTCCCTTCTCCAGGGGATCTTCCCAACCCAAGGATCAAAGCTGGGTCTCTTGCACTGCAGGCAGATTCTTTACTGTCTGAGCCACCAGGGAAGCCCATTTTTATGTCTATGGATTTGTCTATTCTGAGCATTTCGTGTAGAGGAATCATGCAGGTGCAGCCTTTTATGCTCAGTGTCTTTAACTTGGCATAATGTCCTCAAGGTTCACCCATGGTGTAGCGTGTACTTCATTCCGTCTTATTGCCATGTAATACTCCACCATGGGCTTCTCCAGTGGCTCAGCAGTAAAAGAACCCACCTGCAGTGCAGGAGATGCAGGGGACGTGGGCTTGATCCCTGGGTTGGGGAAATCCCTTGGAGGAAGGCATGGCAACTCAGTCCAGTATTCTTGCCTAGAAAATTCCATGGACAGAGGAACCTGGTGGGCTACAGTCCATGGACCGCAGAGTCAGTCATGACTGAAGCGTCTGAGCACAGCAATACCCCATTGTATGGATTTCCCACATTTTGTTTGTCCCTTCATAAGTTGATGGATATTGAGGTATTTCCACTTTGTGGCTAAAATGAACAATGCTGCTATGAACATTTGTGTACAATTTTTACGTAAGCATAAACTCCCAAATTTCTTGACTATGTACCTAAGACTGTAAACATTGGTAATTCTATGTTTAAAATCTTAAGAAACTGACAGACTCTTTTCCAAAGTGCAAAAAAATTTTTGGCAATGACTTTTATTTTTTAATTGAAGTATAGTTGATTTACAATGTTATGTTAGTTTCTAGTGTACAACAAGGTGATTCGGTTATATGTGTATTCTTTTTCATATTCTTCTCCATTATGATTTATTACAGGATATTGAATATAGTTTTCTGCGCTATATAGTAGGACCTTGTTTATTTTATGTATAGTAATTGTTCTTGTTTACACGCTAAGTCGTGTCCAACTCTTTGAGAACCCATGGACTGCACCACGCCAGGATTCCCTATCCATCACTATCTCTCCGGCTTTGCTTGAACTCATGTTCATTAAATTGGTGATCTCATCCTCTGTCTCCCCCTTCTCCTCCTGCCTTCAGTCTTCTGCAGAATCAGGGTCTTTTCTGAGTCAGCTTTTCACATCAGGTGGCCAAAGTATTGGAGCTTCAGCTTCAGCATCAGTCCTTCCAATGAACAGTCAGGGTTGATTTCCTTTAGAACTGACTGGTTTGATCTCCTTGCTATCCAAGGGACTCTTAAGAGTCTTCCCCGCACGACAATTCAGAAGCATCTCTTCTTCAGCATCCAGTCTTCTTTATGGTCCAGTATATAGCAGTGTGTACCTGTTTATTCCAGATCCTAATTTATCTCCCCCTTTCCTTTTTTGTCATTTGTAACCATGAATTTGTTTCCTGTGTTTGTCAGTTTCTGTTTTGTAAGTAAGTTCATTTTTTTGGACATTTTAGGTTCCACATTTAAGTATTAGATTCCACATAGGATATTTGTCTTTCTCTTTCTGACTCATTTCACTTAGTGTGATAATCTCTAGGTCTATCCATGCTGTTGCAGATAGCATTTTTTCATTCTTTTTTATGGCTGAGTAATTTTCTGTATTATGTACACACCAGATCTTCTTTATGCATTCATCTGTCGATGGACGTTTTGGTGGCTTCCATATCTTGAGCTTTGTAANGTGATAATATCTAGGTCTATCCATGCTGTTGCAGATAGCATTTTTTCATTCTTTTTTATGGCTGAGTAATTTTCTATATTATGTACACACCAGATCTTCTTTATGCATTCATCTGTCGATGGACGTTTTGGTGGCTTCCATATCTTGAGCTTTGTAAATAGTGCTGCTGTGAACGCTGGAGTGCATGTGTCTTTGAATTATGGTTTTCTCTAGCTATGACTGCACAACTTTACGTTGTCATCAGTATTGTACTAGAGTTCCGATTCCTTAACGGCTTCATTAAGACTTCTTACAGGAGTCTCTTTATATCCTAGTGGGTGTAAAGTGGTATCTCATTTTGGTTTTGATTTGTATTCCTCTGATGATGTTGAGTTTTACGTGTTTACTCATAGTTTGCATACTGTCTTTAGAGAAAAAATATTCAGATTCTTTGCCATTTTTATTTTTAATTTTTTATTAAAAAATATTAAATTACATAATTGGTTATGCTAGCTCTCAGTTGCAGCCTGTGGGAGTTTTAGTTGCAGCATGCACTCATACTTGAGTGTGGGATCTAGTTCCCTGACCCGGGGTCAAACCAAGGCTGCCTGCATTGGGAGCCCGGAGTCTTGGAAGCCATTGGTCTACAAGGGAAGTCCCCTCTTTGCCTGTTTCTAAAGTGAAATTATGGCTAAGGGGAGACTACTGCATATGATATACAAATGTTTTTTTTTTCTTTTTTCCATTCTGGAGGTTGTATTTTCAATACCTTTATAGTGTTCTTTGAAGCACAAAATTTTAAATTGTCATGAAATTCAATTCATCTCTTTTTCATTTGGTTGCTTGTGCTCTTGCTGTCATAACTAAAAAACCATTGCCTTATCCAGGATTACAAAGTTGCTTTTTCTTCGAGTTTTATGGTTTTGACTGTTATATTTAGATTGAGTTAATTTTTGCACATAGTAGTGAGATAGGGGTTCAACTTGGTTCTTTCAAGTGTGGCTCTTTAATTATCTCAGTACCATTTGTTGAAATGACTATTCTTTCCCCAGTGAAATGCCTTGCTACCTTGGTTAAAAATCAATTGATTATCAATGCACAAGTGTATTTTTGAGCTCTCAATCCTATTCCCTTGGTCTCTATATAACTAACCTTATGCCAGTATTATACAGACTTGATTACTGTAGGCTTTGTAGTAAGTTTTAAAATGGGGAAGTGTGAGTCTTCTGGCTTCATTCATCTTTTTAAAATTGCTTTTGCAATCCTTTGTTCTCGGTCCCTTGCATTTTCCTGTGAATTTTAGGAACAACTTGTCAGATTCTGCAAAAAAAAAATAAGAAAAGTAGCTAGAGTTTTGGGGTAATCACATTAAATATGAAGATCAATTTGGGGAGTATTGCCATCTTAATAATATTGCCTTCTAATCTAGGAACATGGCTGTCCTTCCATTTATTTAAGGCTAAATCTCTTCCAACTATGTTCTGTAGTTTCCAGTATACAATTCTTGCACTTCTGTTAAATTTATTGCCAAGTATTTTGTTCTTTTTGATGCTGTTGTAAATGAAATTGTTTTCTTAATTTTATTTTCATGTTGTTCATTACAAGTATATAGTATTACAATTGATTTTTGTATATTGATCTCATATCCTGCAGCCTTGCTGAACTTATTTGTTGGAATTATTGTTTGGCTCTGAATTCGTTCATAGCTAGAGTTTGCCAAGCAGAAAAGGATGGAGTTCTAATTGTGTACATTTGTGTGTGTGTGTGTGTATTTTTTAAGGAATTTTCAAACAAAAGACCATGTCATCTACAAAAAAGATTATCTCACTTCTTTCTTCCAGTGTAGAAGAAAGATTATCTTTCCTAATCAGTTCCATTCAGTTCAGTTCAGTTGCTTAGTCATGTCTGACTCTTTGCAACCCCATGGACTGCAGCATGCCAGGCTTCCCTGTCCATCACCAGCTCCCAGAGTTTGCTCAAACTCATGTCCATCAAGTTGGTGATGCCATCCAACCATCTTATCCTCTGTCATCCTCTTCTCCTGCCTTCAGTCTTTCACAGCATCAGGGTCTTTTTCAAATGAGTCAGTTCTTCTCATGAGGTGGCCAAAGTATTGGAGTTTCAGCTTCAGCATCAGTCCTTCCAAAGCATAGTCAGGACTTATTTCCTTTAGGAGTGACTGGTTTGATCTCCTTGCAGTCCAAGGGACTCTCAAGAGTCTCCTCCAGCAGCCCACAGTTCAAAAGCATCAATTCTTTGGTGCTCAGCTTCCTTTATAGCCCAACTCTCACATTCCATACATGACTACTGGAAAAACAATAGCTTTGACTAAACGGACCTTTTTAATATGCTGTCTGGGGTGGTCATAGCTTTTCTTCCAAGGAGCACACGTCTTTTAATTTCATGGCTGCAGTCACCATCTGCAGTGATTTTGGAGCACCCCCAAAATAAAGTCTTTCACTGTTTCCTAATAATCCTGGTTAAAACCTCTAGTACAATACTGAATAAAAGTTGAGATCTCTCTTCTTTATAAACATATATTTACAGTTATAACTATCATTCTAAGCACTGTTATCTGCATTCCATAAGTTTTGGTGTATTGTGTTTTCATTTCTATTTATCTCAAGTCATTTAAAATTTCCCCTGTTATTTCTTTCTCCAATGCTTATATAGTAGTGGTTTGTGTAATTTCCACACGTATCTGTGAATTTTCCAGATTTCTTTCTGTTATTGACTTCTGCTACTCCTTTATGGCCACAGAACATACTTTGTATGATTTTAGTTCTTTTACATTTACTAGAATGTGTTTTATGGCCTAACATGTGTATCCTGGGGAATGTTCCATGGCCACTAGAGGAGAATATGTACTCTGTTATTGTTAAATGTTCTGTGCATGTCTGTTAATTCTAGTTGGTTTACCGTGTTGTTCAACTCTTCTGTTTACAAAATGACCTACTGTCTAGTTGTTTCATCCATTGTTGAAAGTGGGATATTGAAGTCTCAAGATTTTTTTGTTGACTTCTCTGTTTTACTCCTTAATTCTATCAGTTTTTGTTCTTAAATTTGGGGGTTCCATTCTTAGGTGCATACATTTATAATCGTTATATCCTCTTGATGGATTGACTCTCTTATCATTATAAAATGTCCTTTGTCTCTAGTAACATTATTTCTTAAAGTCTATTGTGTCTGATGAAGTCTGTGTTGTCTGATATTAAAGTCTATTTTGACTAATCTAGCCATTCCAGCTCTTTTTTGGTTACTATTTACATGAGATATCTTTTCCATCCTTTCTTTCAACCTATTTGTCTTGGAATCTAAATTGTGTCTCTCATAGGAAACATGGTTAGATAATGTTTTAAAATTCATTTTGCCAGTCTCTGGGTTTTAATTGCAGTGTTTATTTTAATCCATATGTATTTCATGCAATTACTGGTAAGATAGTGTTTGCTATTTGTTTTTCATATGTTATGTTTGTTCTTCTATTCCTTCATTATTGCTTTCTTTTGTGTTGAGTAGATCTTTTGTAGTACCGTTTTAATTTCCTTGTCATTTCTTTTACTGTATATTTTTGAGTTATTTCCTTTGTTGCTTGGTAGATTAACATTAACATCTTTACTAATCACAGTGTAATTCTGATTAATATCATCTTAATTTCAGTAGCATACAAAAACTTTGCTCCTCTGTATTTCTGTTACCTCCCCTCTGTTTATGCTCTTATTGTCATAAAATTTACATTTTTATACATTGTGCACTCCTTAGCAATACTTATCATTATTGCTTTATACAGCTGTTTTTTAATTCAGATAGAAAAAAAGAGTTACAAACATAAAATACATTTGTACTGTCTTTTATACTTATCTAGGGATTGGGGGCAGGAGGAGAAGGGGACGACAGAGGATGAGATGGCTGGATGGCATCACTGACTCGATAGATGTGAGTCTGAGTGAACTCCGGGAGTTGGTGATGGACAGGGAGGCCTGGCGTGCTGCGATTCATGGGGTTGCAAAGAGTCGGACACGGCTGAGCAACTGAACTGAACTGAACTGATATAGTTACTTTTACTGATCTTTTTTATTTTTTCATCTGTATTTGAGTTCCTGGGCATCCTTTAATTTCAGCCTGAAGGACTTTCTTTAGTAGTTATTACAGGGTGAGCCTCCTAATGACAGGTTCTGTTTTTATTTGCTGGGCAATTCCTTCTTCATTTTTGAAGGACAGTTTTGCTGCATAAAGAATTGTTGGTTGACATCTTTTTTCTTTCAGTACTTTGTATATGTTATCCCACTGCTTTCTGCCCTACCCTTCTCTGGTTTCTGATAGGGAATCTACTTGGAGTTTGCCGAGCTTTTTGGTTGTGTGGATTGATGTTTTTCATCAGGTTTGGGACACTTCAGCTGTCAGGGCTTCTGATATTCTTTTATTTATTTATTTGTGGTTGCACCGGGTCTGTGTTGCTGCGCTGACTTTCTCTACTCTTGCGGAGCGAAGGCTGCTCTTCAGCGTGGTGCCCGGCCTTCTCACTGCTGGGCCTCCTCTTGCCGCGGAGCACAGGCGCTCGGCCCATGGGCTTCAGCGGGTGCTGCGCGTGGGCTCAGTGGCGGCGGCATGCAGTCCAGTATTCTTGTTGCTCCTTTCTCTCTTTTCTTTCTGAGACTGCCGTTATATACCTGTTGGTATGAGCGATGCTATCTGAGATGGCATCTGTATTTATTTTCCTTCACTCTTTTCAGTTTCTGTTCCTCAGATTGGGTGACATTAGTTGACCTCTCCAGGTTTATTGGTTCTTTTTTCTGCCTGTACAAATCTGCTGTTGAGTCCCCTGGTTAAATTTTCATTTCAGTTATGGTAGTTTTTAGTACTGGAATTTCTATTGTTTTAAAATAATTTATGCTCCTTTGTTGATATTCTTTATTTGGTGAAGCATTGTTTCCATACTTTAATTNGTACAAATCTGCTGTTGAGTCCCCTGGTTAAATTTTCATTTCAGTTATGGTAGTTTTTAGTACTGGAATTTCTATTGTTTTAAAATAATTTATGCTCCTTTGTTGATATTCTTTATTTGGTGAAGCATTGTTTCCATACTTTAATTATTTGGACATAGTTTCCTTAATTCCTTTTTTCCTATTTTATTGAGATATAATTGACAAAATATTGTAAAAGTTTAAGGTATAAACCATGATGATTTCATATATGCATATTTTTCAAAATGATTAGCACAAAAGTTTAGTTGATATCGATCATGCCACAGTTACAGATTTAGTTTCTTTTAAAAAAAAATTTATTTTCTTTGCCCCAGGTCTTAGTTGTGGCATGCAGGACCTTCAGTCTGGATTGCTGCATGCTAAATCATTTAGCTGTGGCATGTAAACTCTTAGTCATGGCGTGTGGGATCTAGCTTCCTGACCAAGGATCCAGCCTGGGCCCCCTGCACTGGAAGCATGAAATCTTAGCCACTGGGCCACTAGGGAAGTCCCACAGATTGTTTCTTTATGATGATAACTTTTAAGATCTACTCTCTTAGCTACTTTTAAATATATTCTGCAGTACTGTTAACGGTNGATCCAGCCTGGGCCCCCTGCACTGGAAGCATGAAATCTTAGCCACTGGGCCACTAGGGAAGTCCCACAGATTGTTTCTTTATGATGATAACTTTTAAGATCTACTCTCTTAGCTACTTTTAAATATATTCTGCAGTACTGTTAACGGTAGTCATCATGTTGTAATCATATCCTCAGAACTTATGGTCTTACTGTGAGTTTTTACCTTTTGACTGCTCTGTCAGGATGGACACTGTGGTGTGCTTGTGGTCACTGCATCACATCACACTTGAGTGCCTCGTGCTAGGGGACAGCCCAGCCACCCAGCAGAATGTCCTGAAGCTGGTACAGAACACGAAGAGTTGCCCAGACCAAAGAGTGAGTTGAAACTAGTGTGTGAAGTGTGTGCCTTTTATTTCAGAAAAAGAACCCCACATGTACATGTAAATCATCTCAAGAACATAGAAAATTCTGAGTGCTTGCACACAAGATTAATTAATTGTGGATGTCTCTGAGGAGGGGCTGGGACCGGGGTGGGAGGGCATTTACTCTTTCTTGTGTAATCTTTTGTATTATTGAGTGTTTTTTCAAGAGCATATATTGCATTTTCAATTTTAAAACAGGTAAACAAGCAAACCAGGCAAACAAACATGTGAATGCAAGCGAAGACCCTGCCCCCCTAGGCTTTGTTCTCTTCCTCTGCTCTGGGGCCCCGGTGCTGGCTGGGAGAATGAACACTTCTCTGTAGGCGGTGCCCACAACTCCTACCATGCCCCCAGGACAAGGGTGGGACCTGGAGGGGAGAGGGCACATGGTCTGCTCTCAGCTCTGTGTGCTTGCTGGGTGTTCTCAGGACAGGCCTCAGGCAGTGAGGGCCAGGATTGGGGTGCTGGCCTGGGGGCTGCAGCTGTCTGNCATCAAGAGGCTCTTCAGTTCCTCTTCACTTTCTGCCATTAGGGTGGTGTCATCTGCATATCTGAGGTTATTGATATTTTACTGAGCATCCCTAAGAGGTCGCTGCTGAGTCAGCTCCCAAGGGCTTAAAGCTAGTACCTAGCTGCACTGGGATTGCTCAGGGTCTTGAGGGGTGCATCAAACCTTGAACCTTCTGTTTCTTACTTTCTGTTGGGGAAAGCCTCACAGGTAGCTTGGGTCTCCCTGCTCGCTCTCAACTCGGCTGAGCTTCGGAAGAATTCCCAGGACAGCCATAGTGTGCATGGTGGAACAGTGGGTAAAGAATCTTCCTGCCAGTGCAGACACATGGGAGATGCAGGTTTGATCCCTGGGTCGGGGAGCTCCCCTAAAGAAGGGAACAGCAACCTGCTCCAGCGTTCTTGCCCGGAAAATTCCATGGGCAGAGGCGGCCACAGTCAATAGAATTGCACAGAGTCAGACACGACTGAGTACTTCCGCATGTGCGCACGCACATCTCCCACTGCAGGCCCCTGCTGCTGCTGCTGCTGCTAAGCTGCTTCAGTCGTGTCCAACTCTGTGCAACCCCATAGATGGCAGCCCACCAGGCTCTGCCATCCCTGGGATTCTCCAGGCAAGAACACTGGAGTGGGTTGCCATTTCCTTCTCCAATGCAGGGCCCCACATCAGTCTTTTTTTGGCTTGAGTGCACTAAGCTCCTTCTGTCCTTGGGAGCCTTTGCACTTGCTGTGCCTTCTGCCTGGCACACCCTTCCTGGTACCTTTACCAGGACATTCCCACCCAGCTTAACAGCCTCTGCTCCAGGCTCAACCCCCCTGCCCAGGAAGGTGGCCGTGGACCCCCAGGCTCTATGCCATCCCTTTCTCATCACCAGCTGGATTTTGTTCATTTGTTTACCATTCTCCCCTCCCATAACCCTGAGGGTAAACTCTGAGTGCAGGGACAATGTCTCTGATAACTTGGCACATAGTAAATGTTCATTAACTTAAAAAAAAAAAAAACAATGAATAAGTGAATAGTTAGGAATGCAAAATGCCATTCAGTGGTTGAGGAGCCCACCAGTGAGGAGCTGGAGGAGTGGTTCAGATCCAGGGCCTTGGTGCCTCTTTCTGCATGCTCTCACCCAAGGCAGACATCACTATACCACACAGCACATGTGACTGATGGAAACCAGACAGGAACTCAGATCTCAGGGAGGCCCTCCGGGGAGCCACTAGCTCTCCTTAAGAGGTGGTGGGACAAAGGTTAGGGTATAAGGCGCTATCCAAGGGCAAGGCCCTCGAGCATGCTCTGAGCATCAGGAAGGCTTCCTGGAGGAGGTGACAGGGTGGGCCCAAAAGGCACTGGGACAGAGAGAGAAGAAGAGCCACAATTTGGAGGATCAGTGATCACATAAGTCGTGGAGGTGAGAATCAAGTGGATAAATCCCCAAGACAGTAAAAACCAGCCTGTACAGGGAGGAGGCTCCCATAGGGCTGGCTCCCACAGATTGTCCCTGCCTGGGACCAAGCAGAGCCTTCTGGTCTGCCAGCTGGAGGGAGAAGCTAGTGGGATGTAAGGTGAGAAGCAACGAGCGCTGCTGAGAACATACAGCAGCTCACACTGTTGGTGAGCGAGGCAGCACAGGGCCCTGTCCTGAGGCTGGAGGGTGCTGCTCCCGTTCAGCTGTGCTGCCAGATGCAGCCTTTCCTGATGCCCACCCAGCAGGGCCCATAGGCTCTTGTGACCCTTCATGCTGCCTGCCTGCCCTGGGCACCCTCTCTCCCTTGGTTACACCCTGGCTGGCAGGAACAGGTCTCCCTTCTTAGGAGAGGTGAGGGTGCTCAAGGGCCGGCACCCCCTGGTGGGCTACTGCCAAGCCAGCCCTGCTTCCTACCAGGCATCCTCAGGAGGAGCACCAGAGCATCCCATCCTGGTTTTAGCAAAAGAACATGTATTTCAATATGCTGATGACAGAGACAGTCATGTGCAGTGGAGAAATTTGGGCAAGTGTTCGATGAAGACATAGAAGAGGAGGCCAGTGGTGGGCAGGTGCCCCGAGGACCCTTTCAGGGTGGGTATGCCAGTCTGTGTTATAGGCACATACTCATGCACAGGGAGGCCACAGGTACATGCATGCACACACGTGTGCACACGTGTACTCATGATACCCATGCACACTCATGCACAAAGAACACACATGCAAATATCGATACGTGCACACAGGCACACACAAGCCTGTGCACAAGTGCAAGATCACGTGTGTGTGCGTGGACCTGCTATACTTTCCACCAGGCTGCCAAGGAGGGGCTGTTGTCCCGCGAGGTGCCTTGTGGAAACCCACCTCTGTCATCCGCTTCTCGCCTTTCCCCCCAATGACTCTGACACTCGTGCTAACACCCTGTGCTGCATTAAAGGGTATTTTTGCAGATGGCACAAGTGAGAATTGAGACTTGGGCTTCTGGTTGCCACGAAGGAGCTTGCTCCTGGTAGATGGGCCTCTCCTGCGTCTTCATTTGCAGGCCCTCTGTCTCTCGCCAGCTCTGAGGTGGAGCCCCTGCAGGGCGCCATGAGGACATTCACAGCTTGTCCTGGCCCCACTGGCTGGCCTGTTCCCCAGGCAGTCCTCACTCCTCTAGGGTGGGAGCTTTGCATGGGGCAGGGTCTTTCCCTTTACACCTCCTGCCTTTGCCACCCCTGTGTATCCTCTCGTCAGGCTCTTTTTGGGTGCCTGGTTGACATCGTGACCTATGTTGTCCCAGGGAGTGAGTCCCTGTTTGGGGTGGGGACTGAGGCTCACAGAAGTGTGACCTTGCCCAGGGCCATCTGCTAATGACTGCACAGTCCAGGGGCAGCTCGCTGAGGGTCCCATGTGCTTCCTCATCCACCACCACCCAGAAAACAACCACTGTCTTGGACAGAGTGGCCGGTGGGGCTCCAAGGCCATGGGGCTGCCCAGTCTCAGGTCACGGGCCTTCTGGAGGACCCAACCTCGGAATCTTCATCCTCTCAGTGTGGCCCTGCAAGACCCAGAAGTCTCACCTTGGCCCTGACCTCCACATGACCCCCCAGGGTCAGCTTCCCAAAGGCAAGGCCTCCAAATGGGAAGGTCATGTTCTCTTGGCCAGAGGACTGTTCTCTGATGATAACCAGTACTAGAATGGCCTTTTAACATCAGGGCTGCCCATCAGGTTGCCAAATATTTGACTCAGAGGAATGGACACTTTCGGGGTGCCATGGCAGGTGGGGTCTTGCCACTCTGGTCCAGGGGGAGTCTGTCTGCCCGGACCAGTAGCCAGGTTCCTCTGCAGCTCCCACCGCTGTCACGCGCTGGGGACTCAGGTCTGGGTTCCTCAGGGAAAGGGGTTTCTTTCTCCTCCTTTGCTCTTGGGAGATAAATGCTGGTGGCTGGTCCCACACATAGACCAGAAAACTGGCTCCAGAAGCTGAACCGGCCAGATAGTGTCACCAGAAGGGAGGCCTGGGTTGTGAGGAACCTCTCTGAGGCCTGGGGGTGGGGCCCTGGAAAGGGCCAGAGTGTGGCCTCGGGTGGCCCTCCTGGTACTTGCTTGCTCCTCACCCCTTCCTGGTCCACCCACCGGGGGCACGAGGGCACCAGCCCAGAGGCTCTGCAGGCCCCCCTGGGCTGGTTGCTCCACCTTTGCCTGGTGATCTCTGCCCAGTACTGCCAGCCTGGATTGGTAGGTACTCAATGTGAAGGGGTAGCAGGATTCAGGTGAGCATGGCCAGGGAGGGGCTGCTAGGAACTGGTCCCCATTCACCGGAGGACAGAACCATATATGCTTATGCCCAGGCCTCCCTCTTCCTTTCCTTCCTCCACTGAGGGTCCTCATGGACCTTCTCCTGCCTGCTGTCCCTCCTTCTCTGGAAGCGGAAGCCAGGCTTCTGGCACCAAGCATGGAGAGACGGCTCTCCTGATGTACCCAGTTCCCCTTACAAAGGGCTGGTTCTCTAACGTCTGGCCCCTCCTGGTACCCTTTGTGAGAGCAGGCCCCCCTGCCCAACCCCATGCACCAGGATCTCTGCCTCCTCCCAGCCCTGCCCACTGGGGCACCCAGGCCCCTCCCCAACCCCCAGGACCCTCTGGGTCTGGCTAGGCCCCTGGGGAACTGTCCCCACCTAGCCTGCCTGGCCCCTTGGTTCCGCTGCACCTGGGCCCAGGAAGGGAGCCAGGCTGCAGTTAACACACAACCCTGTGGCCGCCTGAAGTCCCTTCACCTCCTCCTTTCCCAGCTTGTTGACAGGAGAGTGATGACGGGCCGGGTGCAGGGAGCGGCCGCCATCCCAGGTGGTCTGTGCTGTTGGTCATGGTTAGTTACACGCCCAGTTGCACATTTGCAGCAAGTTACACAACCTGGCGGATGGGTGGCTCTACCTTAATCTATTTTCACATAAGACGAAGGGGAGTGCCACAGTCAAGGTGAGCAGAGGCAACGGGAAGGCTTCTTGGGGGGTCCTGCAGGGGGCTGCTCTGTTGGCGGAGCAGCAACCTGCGCGGTGTGAGGGGGCATCGGAATGGTCTACTCTCCTCTTGTTTGCCCTCCCCTGCCCCTTGGGCTCCGGTGGTACCTAAAACCATATCAGTGTGTTTGTTTCCAACATTATTCTCCAAAAGGGAGTCTCCATGGGACAGGGCGAGGGACGTGCAGACACCTGTGTGTGTTCTCAGTGGCCATCAGCCTGCCTACCTCATCTGGGTCCCCTGAGGACAGGGTCAGCAGTCAGGGTCCTGCCCCAGGGTGTCAAACACACATGCCATGAAGCTCACGGGGTTAGCGTGGGTGTGAGCTTGGGCAACCCATGACCGCTCAGACTGCTGACTGGCCCTCAGGGCACACCACATCCCACAGGTTCCTGTTAAACACTGTTAGCGAGGGCTTGGAGGAAACTGAAAAGGGCCTCTCCGGAGATGGTTATGAGTTCAGATGGCCCGGGCTGCCTCCCAGGCCAGGCGGAGAGCCCCTGGACAGCTCAAGTCCTTGGAACTAGAAACTGAGAAGTTTCCAAGGCTTACCACGTGCTTGATTCTCTGGCTTTGTGTTTTGCTGGCTGCCGTGTGACCTGGGGGTCATGAACCCTGCTTTATATCCAGGAAATGATAACTCAAGAGAGGCGCCTGCCTCATCCATGACACTCAGAGTTGAAGCCGAAGCTCTGCCTGCACGCCTGGGTCATAAGTGGATGCTGGGGTGGGGGGCCTCAGCTGGACAGTGTAGGGAGGGGAGTGTGTGCAGGAAGCAGAATCTGACTGTCACCTCTCACCTGAGCCTGCTGGCACCTGCCCCTCCCCCCCCATCATCCCCCACCC
>SJYW01001345.1:429615-493535 GCA_006410735.1 Raphicerus campestris
GTGACGCGGATGCGCTCGCAGGGCAACCCCTTGATTGCAGGAGGACCGCGGGGCTAGGAATTCCTGCGCCGCCAAGCTGCGGAAGCAGGGCTGACCTCCCGGCAAGGAGTGCGGCCACCCGGAGGACATCTTCGGCCAGGCCTGGAAGAAGCTTGCCCTTGGGAACCACTCCCTCTGTGGGTCCCCCCGGGCAACTGCTGCCAGGTGGGCTGTGCCCAGGGCTCAGAACGGATAGGCAGCTGAGGCTGCCACTGCCTTGCCTGGCCCTGCTTGCGGAGGCCAGTGTTAAGTCTACGGCTGAGCGGCACCTGCACAGCTGGTACGGACCCCCGTGGGGCGGGTGGCGCTGGGGAGGCAGTGACAGTAGCCCAGGAGCAGGGCTGGCGGGAGGGCGGCTGCGCTGGGACTGGCACAGTCAGGCGTGTGAGAGACAAGACCACAGTGCATTCTTTTCCCGACTTTAGGGGCACAGAACTACCTGTTTGCCCTGGAGGAGACAGGGGGACTGTAACGAGGTGGGCACGTGGGAGGTGTGTACGTGTGTATGTGTGATGTGTGGGCGAGAGTGAGATTATGTGAAAACCGTGGGATGTTTAAATATGGGATGTGTGTGAGAGAGGGAGAAGCGCGGAGTGGGGCAGGACATAGACACCTGTGTATTTAAGAGCAGTGAGCCTCTCAGGCTAGGACTTTGAGGGATGTGGGCCCCACGATGAGGGGCAGCTTCTTTTCTATAGGAAGGAAGCTGAGAACCTGTCATGGAATTAATCCTGAGCATGACGCAGTGTTACATTTCCATGGATGTTTATTACAGTTCTTCCTTTGAGATGATCTGGTGATGCGATTCAGGTGTTGCTCTTTAAACCCTCTCAGCCTGGAGCTCATCAGTGTAGACCGAGAACCTCAGGGGCCAAGAAGGGGGTTGCAACTGGGCTAATCAGGCCTGGCTGTGCCCACGAAGCAGGACTCATTCGTTCTTTCACGTAGTCATTACTCATTTATTGAGCCCCTGCTATGTGCAGGCACTGTGGATTCAGCAGGGAACCAGATACAAGCCACAGCTCCCGTCCTCATGGCTCACCTTCTAGCAAGAGAGACGGGGAGAGAAAAAGCACAATCAATAAATGAGATATAGAATGTTACATGGTGATAAGTGTTAAAAGAGAAAAAGTAAACAAATAGAAAATATCAAGGTTGCATCAGGCAGGATAATTTAGATTATCAGCAGTAGCCGAACCACCCCCAAAGCCAGGGGCTGATAACAACACAGTGTAATTTCCACTTATTGGCTTGTCAGTCAGGGGTTGACAGGGCCCCACCCCAAGCCTTTCTCTCTCAATGACCTGGTCTAACAGGTCCCATGGCAGAGGGGGAGTGAGGCCCTTGCACGGACATTTCAGTGCCCCACTTCACAGTGCCACACGTCACTTCCACTCACTGTTCTTGAGTCAGATGAGTCACATGGTCCCACTCAGTCTCACTAGGACCAGCAGTGACAGTTCTGCTCAGCCTGGCAACATGTCCAGCGTGTTTGGTGCCCAGCACATTGACCACCAGTGTGGGGCTGCCTTGGGTAGGGCAGTCTGGGAGGCCTTTCACCTGAGGACCTTCTGGATGAGAGGCAGGGAGATAGTGGCAGGGGGCGCAGGAGTGCCTGCCAGGATGTCAGGCCAAGCTTGGAAGAGGAAGCTGCCCGTGTGTTCAGGCACCAGACTGGAAGCCAGTGTCAGGGGCAGGGCTGGTGAGGGTGAGAGGATAGTTTGGCCAGCGCAAGGGGCTCAGGGGCTCAGCTGAGGGAGTGGAGGAGGAGAGAAGGCCCGATTTGATCACACTGTGAAGGTAAAGCGAAAAGCCCTGCTGATGGTGGAAATGTGGGGCACAGATGGAGAAGAGGCAGCAACTTCAGGAAGGAGTGGTGGGGAAGGATGCAGGTGGGACAGGTGGGAGCATGGAGGAGGGGGGCCAGTTTGACACCCCCTGGGGCAATGTCACCTGGCACTCGAGGGCAGTATGGAGTCCAGGAAGGGTCTGGCCCAGGAGCTGATGCGGAGCTCCAGCTTGCTCCATCCTGCGGGCTCTTGCCACCTCTTGGCCATGCTGCCTACTCTTGGGCCTGCTGGTTCGGGACAGGCCGCCCAGGCACCACGCCCCCATCTTGCTGGGCTTGCCTGCTGCTGGGGTGGGGAGAGCCTCTCGTGAGCTCCACCAGGGGAGGCAAGGTGAATGGAGGGAGCCACAGCATCCTGTGTCGACCTGGCTGCCTTCTGAGGTGCTGGAGCACTGGGAACAGTCGCATAACCACCAAGACAGGGACTGCAGTGGTGCAGGGTCTGCACAGGCTGGGCCATCTAGGGCAGCTGCGTGGGGTATTGGCTTTGGCGTAGGTAGGGTTTGACCAGAGAGATGGAGCTGAGGCACCTGTGGAAGCCACCTGCACCCTCCACACCTCTGGGCTCCTTGGGAGTCTCCCGCTGGGGAGTTGCAAGTGAGTGAGCAGAAAAGGGCTGGTCTCTCAGCGCTCTGGTGTGAGACCTGTTATGTCTCCCTGTTATTCCTTCTCCTGACCCACTGGAAACTCCCTGGTTTGGAGTTTCCTTGGAAGCCCACCTCAAGTCCTCCCTGATGTCTCCCTACAGAGTTATCCCCCCCACCCCTGTGGCCCCTCAGCACCCAGCACAGACATCTGATCCCGCATCTCTCACTCAGGCTGCGCAGGGGCATTACTGCTGCCTCTGCTGGCCCACACGGTGCTCTGTGGGCTCCTCCAGTCCCGGGCGTGTGGCACAGGTCACAGGACCTCAGGGATGTTTGTCAACTAAGTAAGTGAGGGAAGGAAGAAGCAGACACACGGGCTGGAGCGGCCCGCGGAGACTGCCCAGTTCTGCTTACTTGTTTTACAGAAGGGGAGGCTGAGGCCCACAGGAGCTGCGCTGGCCTGAGTTCAGCCAGGGGTCACGGCTGGCCCCTTGACCACGATGTCCACTGTCCCAGCTTCTGGGCTGGCTGGAGCCCTGTGGGTTCCAGGACAAGGGGAGCCTGGAGGCAGACAGAATGGAGAGTCCTAGGTGACGGGTCAGGTGAGAGTGTGTGGATAATGGCCTCTACTGGGGTTCTCCACTTCTTCCCCGCTGGAGCCCTGCTGCCCACAAGGGCTCTGGCCCCGTGGCCTCAGGGCGGTTGGTGGGCCATGGGGCTTCTCTGGCAAACCCACTGCCCTGTGTCTCGGCCTCCAGTGGAACCACCCCACCCTCACTGTCCTGCTCACCCACGCCTGCCTGGCTGGGGCCAAGCCCACGGCATTTCCCAAAGGTCAGTGTGGCTGCTGCACGAGCCGCCCCTTGTCCGTGGCAAGTGTGAGTCAGAGGCCCTGGGAACCAGCTCTCCGGTCTCCTCTAACCCTCACAAGGTCGCTGTGCCAGTGACACAAGAGGAGGCTGAGGCTCCCCAATGTAAGGCAGCACCGTGAGCAGACCAGGCGTTCATCCTGGGGATGGCTGACCCCAGAGCCTGGAGCCCCTGCACACACCAGGCGCCTGTGCAGCATCCTGAGAGGAGGGAAGCGAGTTCCCAGGGTGCCCAGCTGAGAGGGCAAATGGGGGGCTGTCAGGGGTGTGTGGCCAGGAAAGGGGGCTGTGAATCGGGTGGCTGAGGTGGGTGGCAGAGTGGGCCCACTGGGAATGTGTCCCTGGACAGCGAAGAGCCTGGGGAGCCCCAGGGCATGCACACACGCCCACACACACAGATTCCTGGCTCACACGTACCCTCTTCTCTTTCGCCACTGGAGTGAAAACATACATTCCACATGGACTGAGTCGGGATGTTCCCTGAGGAGGTTGATAGGTAAGATATTGATCTTAAAAAAAAATGTGTGTTAAATAATTGATAATTAAACTNTGTTTTGTTTAGAAGCTCTTTTTTTAGCTTTTTGAATCAAGTGCTTAATTTGTTTTCATCCTCCCCCCATTTATTTAAAATATATTGAAATCTATGAATTTTTCTCTGAGTACAGCTTTGGCCATATTGAATTTCACGGGATTTCTTCTAAGGGTTATTTTTCTGATGTGTCTATAATTGGAGTTTTGATTGCTACTTGAACACAAACATGACTTAGGGAAGCTTTTTATTAAATGGTTGAGTAGTTTTTTGGTTCATTGTTTGCTTATTAATATCCAGATATATCATTCTGTCGCCTGTACATTTCCATTTGGGAACTCCATCAGGGTTTCATTGGTCGTTTGATGTGTGAACAATGTGGGTGAGTACTTTTGGACAGAAGGACATACCTTGCTGTTTTTAGGGCATAATATTTCACATATTTTTCTCTCTCTGTTTCCATCCCCACGTCCTGAGAATGCCCTGCGGTGTTTTCATTCCTTTCTACCACACATCTCTTTGGGTCTGAGTCGCGTGTCAGGAATTGTAGAAAGTTCTACTTGTCCTGTTTCTGGTCCATGAAGAGCCCTATGCGCTGTGCTCGGGCGCCGGGCCCGTTTCCTGGGCACAGCGGGGCGAGCATGTTCTCGGCAGTGTGCCTTTCACTTTCAACCCTTGGCAGAAAGAACCCGCCTGCAGGCTGAAGCAGCAGGCTGTTCCTG
Source organism: Raphicerus campestris (assembly GCA_006410735.1). NCBI lineage: Eukaryota > Metazoa > Chordata > Mammalia > Artiodactyla > Bovidae > Raphicerus > Raphicerus campestris. The sequence goes on from SJYW01001345.1 coordinate 434,211, forward strand.
GCTCTGCTTGGCCAGACCGTGTGACCTCAGGCTGTCCTTGGCCTCCTGGGCTGCACCTCATCCCAGCAGTGGTCAGTAATGCCTTGGGGGGGCGCTGTGGGGATGTGTAGGATGGCTCAGTAGGTGGAAACCTGTGAGTGTCACTTATTGGCAGTGACACTGCCGGCTGTTTCAGGTCAGGCCTGGATCTGGCCGCCCAGCACAGGGCCCCTCGGGTGCACAGGCACACGTGGCCCTCGGATCCTGCCCCACAATGCTGCGCTCACTGGCCCCTCCATGCACTCTGCAAGCAGGTGGCTCTGGGCCAGGCCTTGTCTATTTCTCAGGGACCCTGGAAGTCTCCCTCNCCCCACAATGCTGCGCTCACTGGCCCCTCCATGCACTCTGCAAGCAGGTGGCTCTGGGCCAGGCCTTGTCTATTTCTCAGGGACCCTGGAAGTCTCCCTCCACCTGCCTTCGCCTTGCACCCGTCCTCCCTTCTCTGGAGCCTGTGCTGAATCCTGGGTTTCATAGCAGATCATGGTGCTCACACTCACCGGGGTTCACCACTTTGGAGCTGTAAGGCCTGGGGCTAATGACTTAAACCCTTAGGGCTTGGTTCCCTGTCTGGAAAATGGGATGACAGCTGCTGTGCCAGCCATGTATGCAGAGCGGCTAGTGGGCAAGTGCGGTGCCCTGGGGAGGAGTGGAGACAGCGGTGCTGCTGGTGCTCCTGGGGGCCGGCCAGGTCTAGACACTAGGGGGCGCAGGTCAGGCACGGGGCAGGAAAGCTGCTTGTGTGCATAGGGAGCAGGAGATGTTTCTGTTTGAGGGTCAGGACGCGTGTCCAGGTCGTTTCTGAGAGGCCGTGGCCACTGGACAGGCCGTGCTGTCCAGGCCCAGTAGGGAGCTGGGTGCTTGCTGCCCTCCACCCTGAGGCTGGCACACACAAACCTCCAGCCCCTGCAGAGCGGCAGGATCCCAGGGGTGCCACTCTGGGTATCTGCCAGGAGGATGACAATTCAGGCGAAGGAAATGGATTTTTATTTGTTTTTAAACACAAAGGAAAATCGTTGCTCAGCCTAATTAGATGTCATTTTAAAATGAAAGAACTGTACATTCTCCCCTCTCCCCACACTCCCAGACAGCCTGCAGGGTGGAATAGAGGCCACTGTCTACTCAGGCCTGAGTGTGGCTTGTCTTTCCAGCCCCTCCAGCCCTAGGGGCCCAGCCTCCCTGTCTCTCAAGGACCCTCAGCTCTGACCCAGTTCCCTGTTGTCCTGCTGGCTCACAGCCATGCCCCTGCTGCTCCATGGGGTCCTTCCTGTGTGGGGTACCGGGGGAGCCTTGGTCAGATGTCCCCTTCTGGAACCTGGGGTCCTGACAGGAGGCAGATTTTTGCAGACATTTTTTGCCCCAGATTTTTTTGCCTCCCATACTAAGCACCAATCTTAAGTGGATGTCCTGTAGAGGAAGGAGATCCCAGAGGTGGGATTTCAGTGGAGGTGAGGGGCTGCACAACGCCTTCCTCGGGGGCGCTTTGAGGACACGAGTGCCTCCCGAGTCTATCTCATCTTCTCATCTTCCTCCCCCTTCTGTCTGAGGCTGCGCCCAGCTCAGCCTCCAGGAATCTGAGAGTCACCTGCCCACGTGCAGGAGTGCACCGTGACCCTTGTGGAATCTGAGGCCAGAGGCGGGATGGGGAGGCCCTGGGCACTATCCTTCTGCCCTGGGGCCCCTGAGTGGGAGGTTGGCAGGCCAGCAGCCCGCCCTCCAGGAAAAGGGCAAGGATTCTCTGAAATCCTACCTGCTCCTCCCTGGGCCTCTCAANAGGCCTTGTCTATTTCTCAGGGACCCTGGAAGTCTCCCTCCACCTGCCTTCGCCTTGCACCCGTCCTCCCTTCTCTGGAGCCTGTGCTGAATCCTGGGTTTCATAGCAGATCATGGTGCTCACACTCACCGGGGTTCACCACTTTGGAGCTGTAAGGCCTGGGGCTAATGACTTAAACCCTTAGGGCTTGGTTCCCTGTCTGGAAAATGGGATGACAGCTGCTGTGCCAGCCATGTATGCAGAGCGGCTAGTGGGCAAGTGCGGTGCCCTGGGGAGGAGTGGAGACAGCGGTGCTGCTGGTGCTCCTGGGGGCCGGCCAGGTCTAGACACTAGGGGGCGCAGGTCAGGCACGGGGCAGGAAAGCTGCTTGTGTGCATAGGGAGCAGGAGATGTTTCTGTTTGAGGGTCAGGACGCGTGTCCAGGTCGTTTCTGAGAGGCCGTGGCCACTGGACAGGCCGTGCTGTCCAGGCCCAGTAGGGAGCTGGGTGCTTGCTGCCCTCCACCCTGAGGCTGGCACACACAAACCTCCAGCCCCTGCAGAGCGGCAGGATCCCAGGGGTGCCACTCTGGGTATCTGCCAGGAGGATGACAATTCAGGCGAAGGAAATGGATTTTTATTTGTTTTTAAACACAAAGGAAAATCGTTGCTCAGCCTAATTAGATGTCATTTTAAAATGAAAGAACTGTACATTCTCCCCTCTCCCCACACTCCCAGACAGCCTGCAGGGTGGAATAGAGGCCACTGTCTACTCAGGCCTGAGTGTGGCTTGTCTTTCCAGCCCCTCCAGCCCTAGGGGCCCAGCCTCCCTGTCTCTCAAGGACCCTCAGCTCTGACCCAGTTCCCTGTTGTCCTGCTGGCTCACAGCCATGCCCCTGCTGCTCCATGGGGTCCTTCCTGTGTGGGGTACCGGGGGAGCCTTGGTCAGATGTCCCCTTCTGGAACCTGGGGTCCTGACAGGAGGCAGATTTTTGCAGACATTTTTTGCCCCAGATTTTTTTGCCTCCCATACTAAGCACCAATCTTAAGTGGATGTCCTGTAGAGGAAGGAGATCCCAGAGGTGGGATTTCAGTGGAGGTGAGGGGCTGCACAACGCCTTCCTCGGGGGCGCTTTGAGGACAGGAGTGCCTCCCGAGTCTATCTCATCTTCTCATCTTCCTCCCCCTTCTGTCTGAGGCTGCGCCCAGCTCAGCCTCCAGGAGTCTGAGAGTCACCTGCCCACGTGCAGGAGTGCACCGTGACCCTTGTGGAATCTGAGGCCAGAGGCGGGATGGGGAGGCCCTGGGCACTATCCTTCTGCCCTGGGGCCCCTGAGTGGGAGGTTGGCAGGCCAGCAGCCCGCCCTCCAGGAAAAGGGCAAGGATTCTCTGAAATCCTACCTGCTCCTCCCTGGGCCTCTCAAAGCTCAATAATGGGATGGTTATTGGTGGACAATGACATTTTGTCCCTCAAGCAGCCATCAGAAGAAGCTGACTGGGCAGAAAGGGAACGAAGGAGGAGGAGGAAACTCGGACTCGGCAGAATCAGTATTTAGGAGGGTGAAGAGGAGATGGCAAGATTCCTTTAGTCAATTCAAATAGGATTTGCTAATAGGAAAGAATTCAGAAGGAGAAGAAAAAAATGAATCATGCATCTGTAACAAAGCTTTAATTGTTGGCATCTCTCCGAGGCCGGGCCTTTGTGGAGAAGGCGCCGAGGTGCTGCGTGGCTCTGTTCCCATGACAGCCACCTCCTGGCTGGAGTGCGGCCCACCGCCCTCCACCAGCCTCCGGGACTGCCCTGGCTGGCCCAGAGGGTGCACGGGGGTAAATACGGCTCTTCTTCCTGGCATTTGTGAATATGATTTCTTGAAGCTTGGTTTCTGTGAAAAACGCCACCCCTCGCCCTCGTTCCCCACAAGATCCATCAGACTGGGAGGATGGGAGCTGCACAGCACCCTGCCTGCAAGGCTGGGGCCAGCCACGCCCTCCTGAGGGCTCCCCTGCTGGGAGGGCCACGGGGGTACAGGGGTGAGGACTCATGAAGCCTCTGCACAGAGGCATGTCACCCCTACCACTCTCCACCCCAGGTAGAGCAGCCACCTCGAAGGTAGAGCCAATTCTTTTATTTAAATTTTTTTTCAAAAAAGTTTGGCCATGCTGCAAGGCTTATAGGATCTTAGTTCCCTGACCAGGGATTGAACCTGTTTCCCCAGCAGTGAAAGCACTGAATCCTGATCGCTGGACACCAGGGAAGTCCCTAGAGTCAGTTCTGAGCTCCACATGCCGGGACAGGGCAGCGTGGCCAGGCAAGTGGGTCTGCTGGCCCAGAAGGAGAGGTGGCTTCCCCCTACTTTCTCCCTGTCTGCATCAGGGGCCCAGCGGGCTATCCAGAGTGTATGTCCAGAGGGGAGAGGGCTCCAGGGAGGGGTCAGGAGAGGGGCAGTGCCAGCCCCCATAACTGTGTCTAGAAAGGCGGTGGGGATCCTGGAGAATAACTGTCCCTGGGGCCTACCAGTGTCCTCCAGTTCTGACTCCACCGAAACCAACAGGTACTAAGCCTGTCCCAAGCGTGGTGGCCTCAGGTTACACTCAGTACCACCTGTGAGGCCCCTGCTGGAGATGCCAGCTTATAGGGGAGGTTGCTAGCTCCCAGCTCAGGGCTGGCCAGGTGTCACTCCCAGCTTGCTGGACCTCCAGCCCATTTTTGCAGCCAGACCCTGAGTTTCTTGAGTATATGGTCCCGGCAGACAAGACTAGGGTTGCAGGAGTTTAAGAGACACATTTGAGCTCAAAGGTAGGAAGATCTGAAAGCCAGGATTTGGGGAGGGGAAGAACCGCCCCCGAGAGAGCTGTCTGCCTACTTGTGTCTGAATTCAGGCTGGCAGCTGCTCTCCTGACCTTCTCCTCTTCTTCTTCTTCTGGAGGACTGATCTCCTTTTAACCCATAATATCATATCCTTATCTGTGTAGTCACTGTGGATCCCAGCCACAGCCTGCCCCAAGGGGCTCAGTGGGGACAGAGACCCAGTTTCCTTCATTGGCAGGTCTCCAAGGTGTGGGCGGGTCCTTGGTAACACTTGTGAATGAATGAATGAACGAGTGAATGGTCAGTTGGTCAAGGAGTGAGGGCTCTGTGGAACACCCACCTCTTACCCACCTCCAGCGCGAATGACATCAGAGAACCAGACAGTGAGCCCTAGAAAGGTGAAGGGCTCCATTTGGCAGATGTAGGAGGCCCAGCCTCAGCTGCCCCAAGGTTCCCAGCAGAGGTCCCTGGGCCAAGCAGCCAGCATGGATCTTTCCCTAACTGTGGCTTCTGAGTGCTGATGGGGCTACTGCCCTGCTCCCACCAAGCCTGCATTTTTCTGGAACTGGGATGAAACCAGAGACAGCCCCACGTATGCACTCATTCTGAAATCTCTGCCAAAGGTTGTCCTCTTGGTTGAATGGTCCTCCAGGATGGGGGGTCAGGGCTGGCACCCAGTTTACTCCCAGGAGCACTTGCTCTCGGTCTCCTCCAGTCAACAGAGGGGAGACTGGCAAGATGTGTAATTTTCAGTTGCTAATTGTGATGCCCTGCAGCTTGCTGAGCTAAAAATAGTCTCCATTTTGTTGAGTAGGTTAAAAAATAGAAGGCCATGTGCTGCCTCCAAAAAAGCACCCCTTGCAAAGCCTGGCAGAGGCAGGGGGCTGTGGCGCCCCTCCTCCACCTCCTAGCAGCGCCCTGGGGGCTCATGCAAGATGGGCCCTCAGGGCTATTTTTGTCCCCATTTTCCAGGAAGCTGGGATGCTTAACTTGGCATCCATGGATGAGCTTCCGGGAGCCTGTCAGTCCCTGAAATTTTATGCAGAAGGTCGTGGGAAGGTGCACTTATCCATGTGCTCTGGGCGAGGGCCTCAGCGTTCATCTGATGCTCAGAGGGTCAAGCCCTGGCCAGGCACAATGACGAGCTGTAATGACAATCTCCAGATGGAGCAGGGAAGTGGGGCAGGCAGGCCTGGNGGGCAGGGGTGTGTGTGGAAACCAGAAGAATACCTGCCCTTCTCTGAACTCAGCCTCCCTAGAGATGGAGGCAAGGCTAAGGTGAAAGCGCTTTACTGGGGAGCTGGCCCCAGGTAACGGCGCTGAGTTCTGATGGTCAGCCTTACCGCAGTCTTTGGAGGCTCTGTGAAGCCTGGGATCCGAGTCTGCCCGGGGTTTTCGCCTGGCTCCGTTGACGGACGGCTGGTTGTGCGCATGCGCACACCCACACGGGCCGCCGGTGGAGCCACAGGGTCTCTCTGCCCGCTCCCAGCCCACCCTCGGCACCTACTGGTCCCCGCAGTGCCACCACCTGGCTGATCACTGAAATGCAGGGCGTTGAGTCCCAGCCCAGGCCTGCCGGGGCATGCCCGCACTTTCCCTGGACGTGCTTGTCCCTTTGAAAGTTGAAGCCTCCAGGTGACAAGAGCAGCTCTGCCCTCGGTGCTGCTCATCCCTCTGCTCTGCTCTGTCCTGCTGATGCCGGTCAGGCTGTAGGTCAGGAATGGTGGCAGGCGATGCTGGGCCACGTGGGTGCCACCGAGGCAAGGCACAGATGCGAGTGGCACACGACGGCCCCGGTACCGCTCCCAGGGACATGTTTTCTCATCTAGCCTTCATCCCTACCCAGCGAGGGAGGAGGCGCAAGAAACTCTACGGCCCATTTTACAGCCGAGGAAACTGAGGTTTAGAGTGGCTTAGAATTTTCCCTACAGTGTGGAGACTGTGTCTCCTGACTCCAGCCTGAACACTCACCAGCTCCCGGTACTGAAACTGCAGGAGAGGACTCAGCAGGTGTGTATGCGAAGGTCACAGGTGAGGGTGCAGGCAGGGAGTGTTAAAGGAATGTAGTTTCTAGGAGGCCGGGGGCTGGGCTGGACTGTGGTGTAGGGGTAGCTGGTGTCTGGCTCTGGGCGGCAGCAGGAAATGGAGCCTGGGGGGCCTGGACAGCCTGCGGTCAGGCAGTGGGGCAGCCCAGGAGGGGTGGAAAGGGAAAGGGCAACAGTACAAAGCCCTTGTCCCTCCCTGCTTGGCCCACCCGGCCCTCCTGACCTACAGCCAGCCCACTGGACACTGCTCGTGGCTGCATATCCAGGCAGTAGCAGAGGGCCCCTCAGACTCAGCCTTTGCCCGACTGGACCTCCCTGCCCGCTCCCAGCCCACCCTCAGCACCCACGGTACTGAGGCACTTGGAACCCTCTGATTCTTGGCCATGGGGACTCTGGGCCCAGTTGCAAGGAGGACTCTCTTCCTCCATAGTGGCCCCTGGAGAGCCGGGTAAACCCGTGTGTGAGACAGACAAGTGCTGACACACGGCAGCTGCCTCTGCGCTCAGTGCCAGTTCACTCCTGAGCTGGCAGGAGTGCCCGCTCCTCCCTGCTCCTGGGCCTGCCCTCATGCCCACCTGTGCCTGTGTGGGAGGTAGGAAACTTGAGGGCCTGGCTTCCAGGAACCAGTGAATCACTTTCACTGGCCTGACTATGAGTCAATTGCATCTATAACTAGAAGGTGCTGGCCTTCCTGCCAGAATAGAGGAAGAGCTGTAAGGAGTCAGAGGAGGCAGTGCAAGTCTGGTTCCCACTCCCCTTAAAAGGCCTGCTGCCTTGTCCAGACCAGTTCCAGCTGACTTGGGCCAGAGGTGCAGATCCCTGGGAGCTCCATCATTGTCCCCGCAACCCTAGCTCTGTCTCCCCCTGCCTCGTTCTGGCCTCTGGCAGCTTCCAGAGAGCTCCACCAGTGTCTGAGTCTGCAGCCTTGAAGCAGTTCTGGCTGTAGGCAGGAGCAGCGGAGTCAGGAGAGAGGCTCTGTGAACTTGTTGCTTTGCCCTTTTCACCTGGAAAGCCTTGAAAAGCACTAGTGCCCCGGCTGTACCCCCTGCCAGTTAGAATTGTTGCGGTGGAAGCTGGGCACAGTGGTTTTCTAAATTCTCCAGGTGGTGGTTATGCAGCCACCAGAGGTACTGACCTAGGTGAAGATGCTCTCATCACCTGGAGGCTAAAACTTTCAAACAGACAAGCACATCCAGGAAAAGTGCAGGCGTGACCTGGCAGGCCTGGGCTGGGACTCAGTGCCCTGCATTTCAGTGACCAGCCAGGTGGTGGCGCTGTGGGTTGGGCCACACCAGGTTCAGCAGCTGCTGCTGTTTAGTTAGTTGCCAACTTGTGTTGGCCTCTTGTGACCCCATGGACTATAGCCTACCAGACTGCTCTGTCCATGGAATTCCCCAGGCAAGAATACTGGAATGGGCTGCCATTTCCTTATCCAGGGGATCTTCCTGACCCAGGGATTGAACCTGAGTCTCCTGATTGGCAGGTGGATTCTATACCACTGAGTTACCAGGAAAGCCCGCGCTAGGAGCAGCAAAGCTTTCTAAAGGAGAGGATCTGAAACTTCCGAGAACAGTGAGTTTTGACTCAGCAGAAGGTGCACTGCTGCCGCCGACAAGTTCTTGGTGGTGCTGACCCTGCGGCTCCAGCTTTGCGTTGTTTTAGGGCATCCCTGCAGGGCCTGACTCCCCGGGGGCCTGTGTGTCCAGAGTGGCCTGTGTGGGGCGTGGAGTAGGTACATGTGTGGGAGTTTGCTCCTCAGGTGGGAGGTGGTACCGTGTTCTTGTGTGCAGTGCTTTACCCGAGTGAGCACACTCCATCGTCCCAGCATACCTCTGAAATAGTGTTCCCTGTGCCCATTTACAGATGAGGTCATTAAGGCTCCGAGAGGTTGAGGGTCCTGATAAAGCCACAAGAGGCTGATCCGGGCACAGACGCAGGCCTGCCTGACCACCTTTGCTGCCATCCTGGCCTTGCTGCAGTCGCCCCCATCTTGAACTCTTCTCTGTGTCTTCCAGCATTTCCATGCCTTCATCATCATCACCCACTGAAGGTTTATCAGACTTGTCAATGGCAGCTCTGAAGCCCCCACTGTATCTGCTTCCTCGGATTATCTGCTGTGTGACCCTGGACAGTTACGTGGCTTCTCTGTGCCTTGTCCTCACTGGCAGCATGCAGAGGGTAGTGTTTGCTCACTTGGGGTTATGGTGAGGGTGAATGAGATGATTCCACTCTAGCAATAGTGTCACTGGTGGCACATACAAAGTGCTCAGAGTTTTAGCTACTGTTATTTCATTAAAATTTTATTGGCATCTAGTTGACTTACAAGTGTGTTATATTAGTTTCTGCTGTACAGCAAAGTGAATCAGTTATACATATACCTATATCCACTCTTTTTGTAAGATTCTTTTCCCATATAGATCATTACTTAGTATTGAGTTTTGTGTGCTATATCAATTCAGTTCAGTTCAGTCGCTCAGTCGTGTCTGACTCTTTGCAACCCCATGAATCACAGCACGCCAGGCCTCCCTGTCCATCACCATCTCCCGGAGTTCACTCAGACCCACGTCCATCAAGTCCGTGATGCCATCCAGCCATCTCATCCTCGGTCATCCCCTTCTCCTCCTGCCCCCAATCCTTCCCAGCATCAGAGTCTTTTCCAATGAGTCAACTCTTCACATGAGGTGGCCAAAGTACTGGAGTTTCAGCTTTAGCATCATTCCTTCCAAAGAAATCCCAGGGCTGATCTCCTTCAGAATGGACTGGTTGGATCTCCTTGCAGTCTAAGGGACTCTCAAGAGTCTTCTCCAACACCACAGTTCAAAAGCATCAATTCTTCAGCGCTCAGCCTTCTTCACAGTCCAACTCTCACATCCATACATGACCACAGAAAAAACCATAGCCTTGACTAGACGGACCTTAGTCGAAAAAGTAATGTCTCTGCTTTTGAATATACTAGGTTGGTCATAACTTTTCTTCCAAGGAGTAAGTGTCTTTTAATTTCATGGCTGCAGTCACCATCCTTATTAGTTGTGTGTATATAGGGCTTCCCAGAAAGCACTAGTGATAAAGAACCCGCTTGCCAATACAGGAGATGTAAGAGAGGCTGGTTCGATCCCTGTGTCAGGAAGATCCCTTAGAGGAGGGCATGGCAACCCACTCCAAGTATGTACATGTCAGTCCCAACCTCCCAATTTATCCCTCCCTTTCCTTCCCCCCCTAGTAGCCATAAGTCTGTTTTCTACATCTGTTATTTTTTTCTTTACCATTTGTACCATTTTAAAAGATTACACTAATATAAGCGATATATAGTATTTGTCCTCTGATTTCACTCAGTATGACAATCTCTATGTGGCTGCAAATGGCATTAATTCATTTGTTTTTCTGGCTGAATTATATTCCATTGTGTGTACACACACCACATCTTCTTTATCTGTTCCTCTGCCAATGGACATTTAGGTTGCTTTCATGTCTTGGCTATTGTAAATAGTGCTGCACTGAACACTGGGATACATGTGTCTTTTTGAATTACAGTTTTCTCTGAATATATACCCAAGAGAGGGATTCCTGGATCATATAGTAGAGCTGCATCTGTTTTTTTTAGGGAACCTCCTTACTGTTCTACATAATGGTTGCACCAATTTACATTTCCATCAACAGTGTGGGAGGGTTCCCTTTTCTCCACATCCTCTCCAGCACTTTTTTTTCTCTTTTTTCTTCTTTTTTTCCTCCTGTGTCTGTTGGTTTTCCAGCTCCAAGCCCAGCTTTCCACTGAGTTTGGTGACCAGGCTTTGGCAATTACCATTCTGGACAGCTGGCTTTCTATCAGGTTCTACCAGCAGGGGTCACTGTAGGGAAACTGACAGCCAGGGGAGCTCTCTGTTCTTCCATATCCCGCACCAGCAGTTCCTGTCTGCAGCACTTTTATTTATTTATTTATTTTTTTAAATTTATTTATTTATTTATTGGCCACGCTGTGCGGCATGTGGGATCTTACTTCCCTGATCGGGGATTGAACCTGGGCCCCCTGCATTGCAAGCCCAGAGTCCTAACCACCAGACCACCAGGGAAGCCCCTCTGCAGCACTTTTAATGATGGCTATTCTGATTGGTGTGAAGTGATACCTCACTGTAGTTTTGATTTTCATTTCTCTAATAACTAGTGATGTTGAGCATCTTTTCATGTGGTTTTTGACCATCTACGTGTCTTCTTTGGAGAAATGTCTGTTTAGATCTTCTGGCCACTTTCCAATTGAGTTATTTTTTGTTATTGAGCTGCATGAGCTATTTTGTATTTTGGAGATTGATCCCTTGTTGGTAGCTTTGTACACAGATATTGTCCTCCATTCTGTGGATTGTTTTTTCATTTTGTTTATGGTTTCCTTTGCTGTGCAAAAGCTTTTAAGTTTTATTAGGTCCCATTTATTTACTTTTGCTTTTATTTTCATTACTCTAGGAGGTGGATTCAAAAAGATTTTGTTGCTATTTATGTGAGAGAGTGTCCTGCCTATGTTTTTCTCAAAGAGTTTTATAGTATCTAATCTCATATTTGGGTCTTTAATCTATTTTGAGTTTATTTTTGTGTTTCGTGTTAGAGAGTGTTCTAATTTCATTCTTTTACATTCAGTTATCTAGTTTTCCCAGCACTACTTACTGAAGAGACTTGTCTTTTCTTCTTCGTATACTCTTGCCTCCTTTGTCGTAAATTAGTTGACCATAGGTACGTGGGTTTATCTCTGGACTGTCTATCCTGTTCCATTGACTTATATTTNTTCTTTACCATTTGTACCATTTTTAAAGATTACACTAATATAAGCGATATATAGTATTTGTCCGCCTCTGATTTCACTCAGTATGACAATCTCTGTGTGGCTGCAAATGGCATTAATTCATTTGTTTTTCTGGCTGAATTATATTCCATTGTGTGTACACACACCACATCTTCTTTATCTGTTCCTCTGCCAATGGACATTTAGGTTGCTTTCATGTCTTGGCTATTGTAAATAGTGCTGCACTGAACACTGGGATACATGTGTCTTTTTGAATTATGGTTTTCTCTGAATATATGCCCAGGAGAGGGATTGCTGGATCATATAGTAGAGCTGCATCTGTTTTTTTTAGGGAACCTCCTTACTGTTCTACATAATGGTTGCACCAATTTACATTTCCATCAACAGTGTGGGAGGGTTCCCTTTTCTCCACATCCTCTCCAGCACTTTTTTTTCTCTTTTTTCTTCTTTTTTTCCTCCTGTGTCTGTTGGTTTTCCAGCTCCAAGCCCAGCTTTCCACTGAGTTTGGTGACCAGGCTTTGGCAATTACCATTCTGGACAGCTGGTTTTCTATCAGGTTCTACCAGCAGGGGTCACTGTAGGGAAACTGACAGCCAGGGGAGCTCTCTGTTCTTCCATATCCCGCACCAGCAGTTCCTGTCTGCAGCACTTTTATTTATTTATTTATTTTTTTAAATTTATTTATTTATTTATTGGCCACGCTGTGCGGCATGTGGGATCTTACTTCCCTGATCGGGGATTGAACCTGGGCCCCCTGCATTGCAAGCCCAGAGTCCTAACCACCAGACCACCAGGGAAGCCCCTCTGCAGCACTTTTAATGATGGCTATTCTGATTGGTGTGAAGTGATACCTCACTGTAGTTTTGATTTTCATTTCTCTAATAACTAGTGATGTTGAGCATCTTTTCATGTGGTTTTTGACCATCTACGTGTCTTCTTTGGAGAAATGTCTGTTTAGATCTTCTGGCCACTTTCCAATTGAGTTATTTTTTGTTATTGAGCTGCATGAGCTATTTTGTATTTTGGAGATTGATCCCTTGTTGGTAGCTTTGTACACAGATATTGTCCTCCATTCTGTGGATTGTTTTTTCATTTTGTTTATGGTTTCCTTTGCTGTGCAAAAGCTTTTAAGTTTTATTAGGTCCCATTTATTTATTTTTGCTTTTATTTTCATTACTCTAGGAGGTGGATTCAAAAAGATTTTGTTGCTATTTATGTGAGAGAGTGTCCTGCCTATGTTTTTCTCAAAGAGTTTTATAGTATCTAATCTCATATTTGGGTCTTTAATCTATTTTGAGTTTATTTTTGTGTTTCGTGTTAGAGAGTGTTCTAATTTCATTCTTTTACATTCAGTTATCTAGTTTTCCCAGCACTACTTACTGAAGAGACTTGTCTTTTCTTCTTCGTATACTCTTGCCTCCTTTGTCGTAAATTAGTTGACCATAGGTACGTGGGTTTATCTCTGGACTGTCTATCCTGTTCCATTGACTTATATTTCTGTTTCTGTGCCAGTACCATACTGTTTTGATTAATGTAGTTTTGTAATATAGTCTGAAGTCAGGGAGCCTAATTCCTTCAGCTCTGTTTTTCTTTTTCAAGATTGCTTTGGCTATTTGGGGTCCTTTGTGTTTCAACTGAACTGAACTGTGTTTCCTTACAAATTGTAATGTTTTTGTTCTAAATCTGTGAAAATTTCCACTGGTAATTTGATAGGGATTGCATTGAATCTGTGGGTTGCTTTGGGTAGTAGTCTCATTTTCACAATATTGATTCTTCCAATCCAAGAACATGGATGTCTCTCCATCTCTTTGTATCATCTTTGACTTCTTTCATCAGCATCTTACAGTTTTCTGAGTACAGGTCTTTTGCCCCTTTAGGTAGGTTTATTCCTAGACATTTTATTCTTTTTGGATGCAGTGGTAAATGGGATTGTTTTCTTCATTTCTCTTTCTGATCTTTCATTGTTGCTATATAGGAATGCAAGATATTTCTGTGTATTAATTTAGTATCCTGCAACTTTACCAAATTCATTGATGAACTCTAGTAGTTTTCTGGTAATATCTTTAGGATTTTCTATATATAGTATCATGTCATCTGCAAATATTGACAGTTTTACTTCTCTTCCAATTGGTTTCCTTTTATTATTATTATTTTTTCTGATTGCCATGACTAGAACTTCAAAAACTGTATTGAATAAAAGTGATGAGAGTGAACATCCTTGTCTTGTTACTGATCTTAGAGGAAATGCTTTCAGTTTTTTACAGGTGAGAATGATGTTAGCTGTGGCTTGATGTATATCTTTTTTATGGTGAGGAAATTTCCTTCTGTGCCCAGTTTCTGGAGTTTTTGTCATAAATGGGTGTTGAATTTTGTCAAAAGCTTTTTCTGCATCTATTGAGATGACATATGGTTTTTATTTCTGGTTTTTAATTATGATTTGCATATATTGAAGAATCCTTGCCTCCCTGGGATAAATCCCACTTGATCATGGTGTATGGTCCTTTTAATGTGTTGCTGGATTTGGTTTGCTAGTATTTTGTTGAGCATTTTTGTGTCTATGTTCATCAGTGATATTGACCTGTAATTTTCTTTTTTTGTGGTATCTTTGTTTTTGGTATCAAGGTGATGTTGGCCTTATAGAGTGAGCTTGGGAATGTTTTATCCTCTGTGATTTTGGGGAAGAGTTTCAGAAAGATAGGTTTTAACTCTTCTCTAAATATTTGATAGAATTCGCCTGTAAAGCCATCTTGTCTCATCACTTTCAATTTTAGTACTTGTGATTGGTCTGTACATGATTTCTGTTTATTCCTGATTCAGTCTTCGATGGTTGTACCTTTCCAAGAATTTGTCCATTTCTTCTAGATTTTTCTTTTTATTGGCATATAGTTGTTCGTATTTGTCTCTTATGATCTCTTTGTATTTCTGTGGTGTCCACTGTAACTTCTTTTTTTTCATATCTCATTTTACTGATTTCAGGCCTTTCCCTTTCTTTCTTGATGAATCTGGCTAAAGATTTATTAGTTTTATGTTTTCACAGAACCAGTTTTTTTTAACTTAATTGATCTTTTCAATTGCTTTCTTCATCTCTATTTCATTTATTTCTGCTCCAATCTTTATGATGTCTTTCCTTCTACTAACTTTGGGTTTTGTTTTTTCTTTCTCTTGTTGCTTTAGATGTAAGGTTAGGTGGTTTATTTGAGATTTTTCTTGTTTTGTGAGGTAAGATTATATCACTGTAAACTTCCCCCTTAGAACTGCATAATATTTGGATCATCATATTTTTGTTGTCATATGTTTTTTGGTGTTTTTGATTTCCTCTTTGAGTTTTTCGGTGATCCATTGGTTGTTTTGTAACATGTTGTTTAGCCTCAACATGTTTGTGTATTTTTACTATTTCTTTCCTGAAGTTTATTTCTAATCTCATAGTTTTGTGGTCGGAAAAGATGCATGATATTATTTCAGTTTTGTTAAATTTACCTAGGCTTGATTTGTGGCCCAAGGTGCGATCTATCCAGGAGAATGTTCCATGTGCACTTGAGAAAGTGTATTCTGCTTCTTTTGGATGGAATACCCTACAAATTTCAACGAAGTCCATCTTGTCTAATGTATCATTTAAGACTTCTTTCCTTATTGATCTTATGTCTTGATGATCTGTCCACTGGTTTAAGTGGGATGTTAAAGCCCCCCATTATTGTGTTGCTGTTGATTTCCTCTTTTATGGCTGTTACCATTTAATTATATATTGAAGTGCTCCTGTGTTGGGTACTATATATTTACAGTTGTTATATCTCTTTCTTTGATTGGTCTCTTGGTCATTATGTAGTGTCCTTCTTGTCTCTTGTAATAGTCTGCTTATTTGTTTTTGGCGTTGCTGTCTTCATTGCTCTGCAGGCTTCTCTCTGGTTGTGGCGAGTGGGGGCTGCTCTCTAGACGCAGTGCCAGGGCTTCTCATTGCCGTGGCTTCTCTCTCTGTGGAGCGTGGCCTCCAGGGCATGCAGGCTTTTACAGATGTGTCTCCTGGGCTCGGTAGTCGCGCTTCCTGGGCTCCAGAGCACAGACTGAATGGTTGTGGCACCCGGACTTAGTTGCTCGGCGGCATTTGGGATCTTTCTGGCCCAGGTATCAAACCCACATCTCCTGTATTGGCAGGTGGATTCTTTACCACTGGATCATCAGGGAAGCCTCTAATAGTCGTTTAATTAAAGTCTACTTTGTCTGATACGAGTATTGCTACTCCAGTATTCTTTAGATTTCACTTTGCATGGAATATCTTTTTCCATTCCCTCATTTTCTGTCTGTATGTGTCCCTAGATCTGAAGTGGGTCTCTTGTAGACAGCATATATAGTGGTCTTGTGTTTGTATCCATTCAGCCAATCTGTGTCTTTTGATTGGAGCATTTAATCCATTTATATTTAAGGTAATTATTGATATGTATGATTCTTGATCTGTATTATTCCATTTATATATAAGGTAATTATTGATATATATGATTTCTTAATTGTTTTGGATTTGTTTTTTTTAAGTCTTTTTTCTTCCCTTCCTCTTTTGTTCTCTTCTTTTGTGATTTGGTGACTATTTTTAGTGTTGTGTTTGGGTAGCTTTTTCTTTTCTGTGTGTATTGTAGCTTTTTTAGTTTGCATGTCCCACCGAGAGACGTTCCTTTAGCATTTATTGTAAAGCTGTTTGATGGCATTGAATTCTCTTAGATTTTGCTTGTCTGTAAAGCTTTTGATTTTTCTGTTGGATCTGAATGAGAGCCTTGCTGGGTAGAGTATTCTTGGTTGTAGGTTTTCCCCTTTCATCACTTTAAATATATTGTGTTACTCCCTTTTGGCCTGCAGAGTTTCTGCTGAAAAACCAGCTGATAACCTTATGGGGATTCCCTTGTATGTTATCTGTTGCTTTTCCTTTTTTGCTTTTAATACTTTTTCTTTGTATTTAATTTTTGTCAGTCTGATTACTGTGTGTTTCAGCATGTTCCTCCTTGGTTTTATCCTGTCTGGGAGTCTCTACACTTCCTGGACTTGGGTAACTGTTTCCTCTCCCATGTTAGGGAAGTTTTTTTAATCTCTTCAAATATTTTCTCAGGCCCTTTATCTTTTGTCTTCTTTTTCTGGGATCCATCTAATGTAAAGGTGTTCAGTGTTGTCCCAGAGGTCTCTGAGGCTGTCCTCAGTTCTTTTCATTCCTTTTTCTTTTATTATGTCCCATGGAAGTTATTTCTACCACTCTTGACTTCCAGCTAACTTACTCATTCTTCTGCTTCAGCTCTTTTGCTCTTGATTCTTTTTATGTATTTTATTTCAGTTATTGTGTTGTGTGTCTGGTTTTGTTGTTGTTTAAATCTTCTCTTTGTCAAACATTTTTTGTATTTTTTGTCTGTGCTTGCATTCTTTTGTTGTTGTTGTTGAGATTTTGCATCATTTTTGCTGTCATTTCTCTGAATTCTTTTCCAGGTAGTTTGCCTATTTCCTCTTCATTTAGTTGTCCTTGTGGGGTTTTCTGTCTTGCTCCTTCATCTGCACCGTATTTCTTTGTCATCTCGTTTTGTCTTACTTTCCGTTTGTGGTCCCTCTTCTGCAGGCTGCAGGATAGTAGTTCCTCTTGCTTCTAGTGTCTGCCCCCTGGTGGATGAGGTTGGTACTGGGGCTTGTGCCAATTTCCTGATGGGAGCCCGGTGCCTTCCCTCTTGCAGCTGGGTCTTGTCCCTCTGACAGGCAGGGCTGTGTCAAGTGGTGTGTTTCGAGGTGGCTGTGAGCTCAGTATGACCTCAGGCAGCAGGTGGCGCTGTGCTCCTGTCTTGCTGGTTGTTTGGCCTGAGGCGTTCCAGCGCTGGAGCCTGCAGGCTGTTGGCAAGGTCAGGTCAGCTGACCTCTGCCACCCCAAGAGAGTGTCCAAGATCCCTAAGTATGTCTTGCCCAGGTTCTTGTGGAGGTACTGCTTTGGTCTCGGTGTACATAAGACCTTGTATGTGGCCTCCAAGAGGAGTCTGTTTCCCCCAGCCCCGTGGAGCTCTTATACTCAAGCCCTGCTGGCCTTCAGGGCTCAGTGCTCTGGGGTGGGGGTGGGGGGATCTTCCCAGTGCCAGACCCTCAGACTGTCTTGGTGGGATGTGTTTAGGAAGGATCATCCCTATGTGGGTTTAATATTTTTGGCGTGAGGGCTCTTTTCAGTTTGGATGTCTGCTACCTCTTCCCTCGTGTGTGCTGGCCGTGACCCGCTTGATGAGACATGTGGCTGATGTGGTGGTGACCAGCCCCTGCCCTGGGTGTTGAGCAGGGCCTCCCCTTGCTGTGGTTAGGGTTAGCGTGGGAGGTGGGGTCTCCTCCCCAACTGTGGCTGCGGAAGCCCCCGGATCTGTTGTTGATCTGCTTCTTAGCTGTGTTTCTGATCTTTTGTGTGCAGCAGGGAGGGTTGGAACACGCCCACTGGGAGAGAAGTCGCTGAGTATCGGTTTTCTGGAGCAGTTCACCCATGAGCACGCTCTGTTGCACCCCTCTCACCCGTGATGTGCGCTCTTGCATTACACTGTAGCTGGTTCTCTCTCGCATGGGTGTGTGCTTAGTCGCTTCAGTCGTGTCCGACTCTTGGCGACCCCATAGTCTGTGGCCTGCCAGGCTCCTCTGTCCACGGAATTCTCCAGGCAAGAATACTGGAGTGAGTTGCCATGCCCTCCTCCAGGGGATCTTCCCGACCCAGGCATCAAGCTTGAGTCTCTCATGTCTGCCTGCATTGGCAGGTGGGTTCTTTACCACTGAGCCACCAGGGAAGCCCCTACTCCACTCCGCCCCACCTTAACCCTGTACGTGCCGGCAGGTGGTCCTCGTGTCGCTCAGGCGTTGTTTGCATCAGATCCCCCTGGGGCCCAGGGCTGCGGTGTCATGCACTGAGACCTGCTTGTGGGGACAGCCCAGACTCTGGCCTGGCCCAGCCCCCGGGTGTGCAGCCCACGAGTCCACAGGTGCTAACCGTAGACTCCTCTCCAACATGGGCGCACTGCTTGTCTGTTCAGATGTTCCGCAGGTGCTGAGTTTACAAAGCAGGTTGTGGGGATGTAAATCTGTGGTTCGCACGAGGAGAGATTTCAGCTCTTCCTCCCTTGCACAGCCCTTGGGGCTCAGTGGTGGTTTCAGCCCCACCTCTGCGTGTGGACCCCTTGCTGGCATCTGCTCCCAACGCTGCCCCGGAGCACCCTCACCCATCGAGGCAGGAGGGGACGGACAGAGTGACCCGTGTGAGGGCACGTGCCCAGTCCAGCAGGAGCCCCTCCTAATAGCCACTGTCCTCCTGATTGCCACTGCTCGTGCTGGGAGTTCCGTCCTGAGACAGGAGCCCAGAGTTCCTGGTGCTGTGCTCTGAGTGGCTCCTGCCTGAGAAGAGGTCCATNACCGTATTTCTTTGTCATCTCGTTTTGTCTTACTTTCCATTTGTGGTCCCTCTTCTGCAGGCTGCAAGATAGTAGTTCCTCTTGCTTCTAGTGTCTGCCCCCTGGTGGATGAGGTTGGTACTGGGGCTTGTGCCAATTTCCTGATGGGAGCCCGGTGCCTTCCCTCTTGCAGCTGGGTCTTGTCCCTCTGACAGGCAGGGCTGTGTCAAGTGGTGTGTTTCGAGGTGGCTGTGAGCTCAGTATGACCTCAGGCAGCAGGTGGCGCTGTGCTCCTGTCTTGCTGGTTGTTTGGCCTGAGGCGTTCCAGCGCTGGAGCCTGCAGGCTGTTGGCAAGATCAGGTCAGCTGACCTCTGCCACCCCAAGAGAGTGTCCAAGATCCCTAAGTACGTCTTGCCCAGGTTCTTGTGGAGGTACTGCTTTGGTCTCGGTGTACATAAGACCTTGTATGTGGCCTCCAAGAGCGGAGTCTGTTTCCCCCAGCCCCGTGGAGCTCTTGTACTCAAGCCCTGCTGGCCTTCAGGGCTCAGTGCTCTGGGGTCGGGGCGGCGGTGGGGGGGGGTCTTCCCAGTGCCAGACCCTCAGACTGTCTTGGTGGGATGTGTTTAGGAAGGATCATCCCTATGTGGGTTTAATATTTTTGGCGTGAGGGCTCTTTTCAGTTTGGATGTCTGCTACCTCTTCCCTCGTGTGTGCTGGCCGTGACCCGCTTGATGAGACATGTGGCTGATGTGGTGGTGACCAGCCCCTGCCCTGGGTGTTGAGCAGGGCCTCCCCTTGCTGTGGTTAGGGTTAGCGTGGGAGGTGGGGTCTCCTCCCCAACTGTGGCTGCGGAAGCCCCCGGATCTGTTGTTGATCTGCTTCTTAGCTGTGTTTCTGATCTTTTGTGTGCAGCAGGGAGGGTTGGAACACGCCCACTGGGAGAGAAGTCGCTGAGTATCGGTTTTCTGGAGCAGGTCACCCATGAGCACGCTCTGTTGCACCCCTCTCACCCGTGATGTGCGCTCTTGCATTACACTGTAGCTGGTTCTCTCTCGCATGGGTGTGTGCTTAGTCGCTTCAGTCGTGTCCGACTCTTGGCGACCCCATAGTCTGTGGCCTGCCAGGCTCCTCTGTCCACGGAATTCTCCAGGCAAGAATACTGGAGTGAGTTGCCATGCCCTCCTCCAGGGGATCTTCCCGACCCAGGCATCAAGCTTGAGTCTCTCATGTCTGCCTGCATTGGCAGGCGGGTTCTTTACCACTGAGCCACCAGGGAAGCCCCTACTCCACTCCGCCCCACCTTAACCCTGTACGCGCCGGCAGGTGGTCCTTGTGTCGCTCAGGCGTTGTTTGCATCAGATCCCCCTGGGGCCCAGGGCTGCGGTGTCATGCACTGAGACCTGCTTGTGGGGACAGCCCAGACTCTGGCCTGGCCCAGCCCCCGGGTGTGCAGCCCACGAGTCCACAGGTGCTAACCGTAGACTCCTCTCCAACATGGGCGCACTGCTTGTCTGTTCAGATGTTCTGCAGGTGCTGAGTTTACAAAGCAGGTTGTGGGGATGTAAATCTGTGGTTCGCACGAGGAGAGATTTCAGCTCTTCCTCCCTTGCACAGCCCTTGGGGCTCAGTGGTGGTTTCAGCCCTACCTCTGCGTGTGGACCCCTTGCTGGCATCTGCTCCCAACGCTGCCCCGGAGCACCCTCACCCATCGAGGCAGGAGGGGACGGACAGAGTGACCCGTGTGAGGGCACGTGCCCAGTCCAGCAGGAGCCCCTCCTAATAGCCACTGTCCTCCTGATTGCCACTGCTCGTGCTGGGAGTTCCGTCCTGAGACAGGAGCCCAGAGTTCCTGGTGCTGTGCTCTGAGTGGCTCCTGCCTGAGAAGAGGTCCAGTCAGGGGCAATGGACACACAGGCGTGTGGCTCTTGCTGGAAATGAGAGGAGGGCCTCACGTGTAGGAGCAGGAGGGACCACAGAGCATGCTGGGATGGCCAGCAGAGATGCCAGGCAGAGGTCTCAACAGGGGTGGTCCTGCCATCATCCCCATTTGACAGCTGAGGAAATCAAGGCTGGTTAGATTCATCTAGGAGCAAGGACCTGGCCTGTTGCAGAGCTGGGATTCAAACCCAGGGGTGATCTAAACTCCTGTCCTGGAAGACCCACTTGGGGAACCTGTCTCCTCCCACTTGGCACTAAGCCTGGAGACCCTCCCCCAAGGTGCTCATAACCAGGCAGGGATGGGTTCTCCTAGGGACTGGGCAGGGGCTAGTAAGGAAGGGGCTCTGGGGGGTGGTCCTCAGGATCCACAGGGCTCAGTGTACAGAGGAGGAGGAGGAGGAGGCTTGTGGTCAGGGAGATCTGGCCCCCGCCTGGGTCCTAGGGTAGGGGACAGGCTGAGGTGGTCCCGCACAGCCCCTGTGGGCTCTCCCAATTCCCCGAGAGGTTTTGGGCCTCTGCCTTGAAGCCCCCCTCGCAGGTGACTTGCTGGACGGTGGCCATGCTTCTGCCTGCAGACCCAGCACCTGCTTATTGTGCCTTTATGCACGCATGCTAAGTCTCTTCAGTTGTGTCCAACTCTTTACGACCCCATGGACTGTAGTCTGCCAGGCTCCTCTGTCCATGGGATTCTCCAGGCAAGAATACTGGAGTGGGTCACCATGTCCTTCTCCAGGGGATCTTCCTCACGTAGGGATGGAACCCAAGTCTCTTAATCTCCCACACTGGCAGGCGGATTCTTTACCACTAGCCCCACCTGGGAAGCCTATTTTGTCTTTATAAAAAGTGCTGATTTCAAAACTCAGCTTCTTTGCACTAAAGGAAAGTTATTTAAAAGATGACAAGATAGATGTGCCATTTAGAAACGTTATCAGATAGCTGACAAATGTGTAAAATGGAAAGCAAGTCCCCTCCCTCCTCTGCTCCCTTGCAGTAATCTCTATGATGAGCATGGCCAGGGGTGGCTGGATGTCCTCTGTGCATTTATGTACGTGTCACGGCCACATCTGCCGATGTCATTTAATGGCTCATTCGGCATCACCGACTCAATGGATGTGAGTTGGAGTGAACTCCAGGAGTTGGTGATGGACAGGGAGGCCTGGCGTGCTGCAGTTCATGGGGTTGCAAACAGTCGGACATGACTGAGCGGCTGAACTGAACTGAACTGATGGGGTCTTGTGCACCTGGTGAGTCCAGTGGTGGGGTCACCACTGTGAGAGGGGTCACCACCCCAAGCTGGAGGGATGGGCCTCACCCGGCTGCTNGCTGAACTGAACTGAACTGATGGGGTCTTGTGCACCTGGTGAGTCCAGTGGTGGGGTCACCACTGTGAGAGGGGTCACCACCCCAAGCTGGAGGGATGGGCCTCACCCGGCTGCTCGTTCCCATGACCTCCAGGGCTGTGCGTAGGCAGGTGCTGGGACACAGTCTCTGGGGGAACAGAGACCCTCACACAGGAAGGGAGCCTTGGGGTAGGAGCAGCATGATGAGTCCAGGACACGTGGATGGGGGCTCCACCCCTGGGTAGGTGACTCCACCCTGAGCGCCTGCCCCTCACCTGTCAAGGGAGACAGCGAGTGCTGAGGCTCCCAGGGAGTGGTGGGCTGGTGCCCAGAGTAGAACTCGACCCGTGGCCTCCTGCTGGACTCGTCCGTCCCCTTATGGGTGGCAGAGCTGGGGGGCTGAGTCCCCAGGCTGGCTTCCCACTGGCTCCTGACCTCCTAGCCCCGGGGCAGGTGTCCCTGCAGGTGGCCTTGCCCCGTGGGGGATCGGGTGGGGACTGTGCAAGTTAGCGGGGGTATCAGCGTGCTGCCTCTGTAGCACCTCTTGACCAGAGCAGCCTACTTGCTCCACAGGTGAGGGGCCAGGGGCTCCGGAAACGCCATCTCTGATGGCCGAGAAGCTTGGGGTCAGGATGTCCAGCTGACCACGGTTACCTGTCTCAGGTCACCTTTTGAACCCAGAACTGTGTGATTGTGGGAAGGTCATCCCACAGCGATGGCCTCTCAGCTGAAGCTCTGGGGTCCAGGTCCCCTCCAGAGCTAGTGACAGCAGCAGGGCAGCCACCAGGCGTCCGCTCTCTCCTCCCCCAAACGATTCCTGAGTGTGGCTGCGGGCCGGGCTCCAGCCAGACAGGAGGACGTTGAGGTGGGTCATCAGGCCCTTCTCGCCTTGTGGGTCAGCAGTCCAGGGGTTAACCCAGGGGGGCTTCCTAGAGGTGGTGGCACCTAGGCTGGACTTGGAAATCCTAGAGTTTCCTCAGTTGAGTTCCTTCTTGTGGAGCCTCTGATTCATTATCTGAAAGATGAAGAGTTTGTCCGAGTCAGTGAGTCTTTGACTTGAGCGGTAAAGAAGACCCAACCCAAATTTCTGACCCAGTGGGGCCTGGAAATGTTCATTTTAACATGGGTTGCGGGGAGTGCTCTGTGAGTCTGAACCCATGGATCAGGGGCGGCATGGAGCCTGCGGGGTGGGGGGAGGGGGACAGAAATTGCAGTCCTGGCCTTCCTTGGCCCCGGGGACTTCCCTTGAGCACTTGCCCTCATCTCAAAGAATGTTCTGAGAATTCTAAGGTGACCTCCAGGCGTTTGGCAGGGAAGCCAGTGTCGTTTGACCCCGGGCCCCTTCCCTCGGTGTGAGGTTCGGCTTATGTGCTGTGGGGCAGGAGCGGGCTCTGCTGGTAAAGCCTTTGGAGGGGTCCTTGGTGGCAGTAAAGTAATCGTGGCTGCTGTTTGCTCTGCACGGTGGGGAAGCTGAGGCCGGAAGGGCTCCAGGGCTGGCCCTGGTCCCAGTGAGAGAGCAGACCAGGTCTGGTTGAAGGCAGCATCCCTGGCAGGTTGGCCCTGGGGGCTCTTTCTGCTTCCCAGGGCTTGGAGAGGTCAGTGTGGCTGCCTGGGGAGCTGGGCGTGGGGTGGTAGCCCCTGCCTCCTGGTGACCTGAGAGGGTGAGACCTGGCTACGGTCCCCGCAGAGGCAGGAAGGGCCAGCTCCTCCACCCCTACTTCAGTCTCCCTGTCCTGCCTGGGGGGACTAGCCCAGCGGGTGGGGTGGGCCCCCCTCCACCCATCCAGGAAGCAGGAAGGAAAGTGTACCTACGGGTGCTGGATCCCGAGCCTCAGGCTGGCGGGNCAGGGTCCTTGGGCTCCCTCTGACCTGCCATGTCCCGGCAGTGCCGAGGGGATATGACCAAGACCTATAGCCTGGAGGCCTACGACAACTGGTTCAACTGCCTCAGCATGCTGGTGGCCACCGAGGTGTGCCGGGTGAGTGCTGCACGGCGGCCCCGGTGGGGTGCAGTCTCCTGTCCCCACGGTGTCCCCTGAGGACACCTCCCCTTCCCCGCAGAGGATGAAACTTTGTAGGTGGAGTCAGGAAACTTTTATTGCCAAGGCCTTGGAAGTACCACGCCCCCGCCCCAAAGTGATGACTTAAATTACAACAATGACCCACTGTGGAAGCACCGTGTTGTGCCCAGCATGGTCCCCTCTGCCTGCCCTCCCTCCCCTTGGCCCAGCATCAAACCACCACAGCCTCATTTCCTGCCTCTGCAGCCTGGGCATGTCCCCTCAACCCGGTCCCACAGCTCTGTGGGCACAGGCAGCTCCCCATCAGGCTGCCCTTCCCCTGTCCTCCTCCAGCTGGGGCTGGACAGGACAACCCCCAGTGGGGCCCAAGCTGAGTGGTCTGGCCGCCCTCCAGGTAGTGAAGAAGAAGCACCGGACCCGCATGCTGGAGTTCTTCATTGANCACAGGCAGCTCCCCATCAGGCTGCCCTTCCCCTGTCCTCCTCCAGCTGGGGCTGGACAGGACAACCCCCAGTGGGGCCCAAGCTGAGTGGTCTGGCCGCCCTCCAGGTAGTGAAGAAGAAGCACCGGACCCGCATGCTGGAGTTCTTCATTGACGTGGCCCGAGAGTGCTTCAACATCGGCAACTTCAACTCCATGATGGCCATCATCTGTGAGTGTGCGGCCCCCGGGGTGCCCCTCTGGTGCTGCAGGGCCCGCATCCCCCGCCCTCACCCTGCCTGTCACCCCCTGCAGCTGGCATGAACCTCAGTCCTGTGGCGAGGCTGAAGAAAACGTGGTCCAAGGTCAAGACAGCAAAGTTCGACGTCTTAGAGGTAGGCGTCAGCCTCAGGAGGGGGCTCCCATCGTGCTTCGGCCCCTGTGAGGACATGCTGCCCGGAGCATGTCAGCAGGCCTGGCTGTGCTGCCCCCGGGAGGCAGGTGGCCCACGCCCGCGTCCTCGGCTCCAGGACTTCAGTCAGAACCGGCACTGCCTAAAGCAGAATTCTGGGGAGAGATTAGTAGGGGTTTGGCAAAGGCAGGCCGACAGCCCCAGGCTGGCAAGGCTGACCGAGCAGACTGGCCTGCTCCCTGAGGCCCTGGGTCATCTGGGTGGCCTGGGGGCTGGCCAGTGAGAGTGCAGCCTTGACCAGTTGTACCTGATCACAGAATCCAGTTTTGTAAGAGTTTGTGGAGCTGGTCAGGTTTGGGGCTGTCGGCCTCTGCGAAAGGGCAGAGGAAGGTTTTGAAGGTGGTTAAGACACATACATACTCAGGAGGGAAGGAATAGGTGTGAGTGAGCTGCTGACACTTCTCTCCAGCTCTTCCTGTGATGCTCGGACCCTAACCCAAAGGCCTGGCCTGGTGCACAGCCCGGGGCCCTCTGCGCTTCCCCCACCATGCTCACTCCTGGAAACGACGGGCTGCCCAGAGCTGGTTTCTGCAGAGGGTGTCCTGAGCAGGTCTGAGGGCTGTGGGGGTGCAGTGCCCACCACATCCTCCCGTCTGCCCACAGCACCACATGGACCCGTCCAGCAATTTCTGCAACTACCGGACAGCCCTGCAGGGGGCCACACAGAGGTCTCAGACGGCCAACAGCAGCCGGGAGAAGATCGTCATCCCTGTGTTCAACCTTTTCGTCAAGGACATCTACTTCCTGCACAAAATCCACACCAACCACCTGCCCAATGGACACATTAACTTCAAGGTTAGCTCAGCCCTGTGCCCTGTCCCTACCCAGGAAGGGTCACGGTTGCCAAGTGACCTCCGGGTGTGCGGTGGCCCTAGCTCTGGGTGGGTGAACTGGTTACAGAGCTGGGCGACACAAGGCCCCTGGAGAGCGAGGTCAGGATGTGTTCTGGTTGGTGGTGCTGTGCTGCGTGGGGGCCCTTCTGGGGTCCGAGCTGGCTCTGTAGGGCGGCTGCCCTGTCTCGCTGGGACCAAGAGGGTGAGCAGCAGGCAGAAAGCAGAGCCTATGTCCCCTTCCCTAACCAAGGTTTTCAAGCTTATGGTGACAAATCTTCTGACCCTTCAGAAATTTTGGGAGATCTCCAGGCAGATCCATGAGTTCATGACATGGACACAGGTGGAGTGTCCCTTTGAGAAGGACAAGAAGATTCAAAGTTACCTGCTGACGGCTCCCATCTACAGCGAAGAAGGTGAGCGCCCCCTGCCCAGGCACACACTGTAAAAGTCACTCTGACGTGGGGTGGTTATTCCCATGCTACGTGGGGGAAGCTCAGCTCTCAGGGGAGAGTGCATGAGGGTGGGATGCAAGTGGATGGGAGATGAAGCACAAGAGGAGATCAGGCTCCTAAGAGCCAGGATGGGGCTGGGTCAGTGCTGCGGAACCAGAGAAGTCTCAAAGTCCCCAGGCAGCTGGGGGCCCCACACAGCCTACCCCTGGGGACCATCCCGGGCCAGATATCATGCCTGCTTGGTCTGGGAGTTCCTTCCTGGGCCTCACTCCACCCTGGAAGGGAGGGTTTGAGAAGGGTATGTGTGTCGGGGGCAGACTGACTGTGTGGACGTGGCTTCTGAGGGTCTTCTCGTCTCTCAGCTCTCTTCATTGCCTCCTTTGAAAGTGAAGGTCCAGAAAACCACATGGAAAAGGACAGCTGGAAGACCCTCAGGTAGGAGAACTTGAGGAGCATTCTTGGGACCCCACGACCAACCCCCGTGCCTGAGTCTGTAATGAAGGGAAAGGATGAGGTGGGGTAGCATCCCTGAGGACCTGGGGTTTGAACTTCCCTGATCCTCCTTCCATGGCCGGCTCCTGGCAGCCAGACCTCCCCTGGTTGCACAGCCCTGCCCAGGGGAAGGGCCTGCGGCCACCTGACCATTTCCCCATTCCCTGCCCACCTTTAGGACCACTCTCCTTAACAGAGCCTGAAGGCACGGATGCGGCCTGCAGACGCTGGATGAAGCACACTTATGTACTGAGTTTTAATCTTGATTGATATGGGTTGAGATGAGGAGGCCTCACTGGTTGGGGTCCATTTTGTACATAACTTTTATGAAGAAAAAAATAATTATTTCACACATCAACCTTTGGCACTTAACAAAGTTCTTTTGTTTACTTTAAATAACAGGGCAGGGCCCTGCTTTGGGGAGGGGTGGGGAAAGAGTATCATGGGAGATGGTGTCCATGATAACATCTTATTCTAATGAAATGTAGATTTTTATTTTCTACTTTTGATTATTAACATCTTACAAAAAAAATATTTAAAAAAACCCAACCAAAACCAACGTGAGCCCTGCCTCCTTTCCAGCCAGTGTCTCTGATGTCAGGGTTAGTGCCTTAGAGGGTACTGGAGGCCGGTCTCGCCCGCAGCTGGGCCGCTGGAGGTGCCAGGAAAGTGCTGCCCTCAGTGCCCAGGCCTGCGAGGGTCCGGCAGGAAGGGCTCGGGTGGCCGGGGGTGGGGGGTCTCATTTGCTTATTTCTAGAAGTGCACCTTGAACACGGGCTTTCCAAAGTTTACATTTTCATTTTCCTTTATCAGGGATTTCTGGGGGGGTCAATGGGGAGGGAAGGGGGATACCTGGCAGCGTATTTTCTGTTGGAGTATGTCTGGCAAATCATTCAACTACATTTTAGGAAAAGAGAAAATCTCAAATACTATAAGGAGGGGAATCATGGAATTGTCAGTTTTCCAGGCTATCACTTTGACACGCTTAGCCGTAATGAAGTGAAAACACAGGACAGTGAAGGAAGGGGACACTGAAAGCCACCTTGAAGTCCAAGTACAAAGTGAAAAGAAGCAACTTACAAGTCAGTACCCTCCTTCCCTCTGGGCTGGGGGGCACCCCTAGTGGAACTGAAACCCAAAGTTAGCCAGGCTCGTATCTGCCGGAGCCCATGCACATACAACTGCCCAACATTTGGAGTTGTTTTCCACACCAGGACTCGAGGCGTGCACTCCATTTTCTGTCTGACTTCCTGGCCCTGGGACCACGACAGCCCTGCTCCCTCCAAGGCCAGAAGTGGGCAGTCCACGCTGTCTCCCTCTTGGCGGGCTTTCATTCCACCCAAGCAGACCTCGAACTACTCACCCTCTCTCCCCCCACATGGCTGGCGTTCACCAGAGCCTCCAGCTGGGAGGCCTGGGTGAAGATGGATCTGTTTTGCCAATTCCCAGAACTCCTGGGAGAGCCTGGAGATGTGATGCTGCCACCTTGGGGAGGTGGCTTTGTGATCTGCAGCTGATGTCGCCCTCAGCCCTAGGTGGAGCGAGGATATTCACACTGTATTGTCACAGTGTTTTTGCACTTTTCAGATGTTCTCGATAGTACATACTATATACTGATAGTACATACTGC
Organism: Raphicerus campestris; assembly: GCA_006410735.1. Taxonomy (NCBI): domain Eukaryota; kingdom Metazoa; phylum Chordata; class Mammalia; order Artiodactyla; family Bovidae; genus Raphicerus; species Raphicerus campestris. Next base: position 462,605 of record SJYW01001345.1, read on the forward strand.
TTTATGTGTCTTTGAGATAAAGGTTTAAAACTTGAGAATCTATATTTGGAATACAATGTTAGAACCTTTCTTGTCCGCGTGTTAAGGAGCTTCCACATCAGTGTGCACTTCACTGGGTTATCAGTTCTAGTACCAACCTGCCAGTGTCTACATTTCTATTTTGTTTTTCCAATTTGATACATACCCTAACTCTGATGTTTTGGTATTTCGAGATGAACTCTGAGTATAAAGCTGTACCATAATGCAGGATGTCAGCTATTGGTGTGACTGGATGAACTTGCATCAATAAAACATGTTGCTCCCCTCGTTTGCCTGTTCTCTGTGTGCAGCTGTGAGGATGGTGGCTCTGATGCTGGCAGGAGGCAGGGGGATGCCTGGCCAGAAGGCAGGATGAGATGCCAGGGCCACCACGGCCTTTCAGAGATGGAACAGGAACTCTCACCTCCACATTCTGACAAAGGGCTTTTCAAATAACGCAAAACAAGAAAAAATTGTACAAGAGGCAGGTTCTATCCTGCTTTCCTCAAAGACAGACCCAGGAAGGCTTTCACTAGCAGCCATGAATTATGTGGTCATGTAAGTTCAGGGCCTACCTTCAACGACTGCCAAGGTTCCTTTACTGTGGGGCGGACAGGAACCTTTGGTGTCCCTGGGCTCTGTGGGTCTCTCTGGGGGCTGGGGTGCGCTGGCCGATGCGTTTCTCCATCGTGGTTCTTCTGCTTCAGTTGGTCATGTTCAGGCGTGCTAGAGGAGAAAGAGTTGAGGGGCACACAAGAGCTTGTGGAACTGAAGGAAAAGACGTGAGAGGCTGCCTTTGTCTGGAATGTCTCATGGCCAACGTGTCTGGTGCCCATGCTGGACGAGGTCAGCTCCGCAGACCTCACACTGCTCCTCAGAGCCAGCCCATTAGAGAGCGCTGCCCACAGAAACCTTTCTGTGCTAGGCGGGACAGAGTCAGCTCAGCCCATTAAAGAGTGCTGCCTGCAGAAACCTTTCTGTGCTAGGCGAGATAGCTCAGGCCATTAGAGAGCGCTGCCTGCAGAGGCCTTCCTGTGCTGGGCGGGATAGAATGAGCTCAGCCCATTAGAGAGCGCTGCCCGCAGAGGCCTTCCTGTGCTGGGCTGGATAGAGTCAGCTCAGCCCATTAGAGAGCGCTGCCCGCAGAGGCCTTCCTGTGCTGAGGGGGATGCTGTGCTGTGTCATCATCCACCAGTACAGTGGTCACCAGGTGTGCCGAGGGACCGGCACCGAAATGTGGCCAGTGCAAGAGGAACAGAACTCTGACTTATTTACATTTAAATAGCTGGAGAGAGGCCATACTGGACAGAGGCAAGGCCTGGGGGGCCTCATCACCTGCTGCCCCTCCAAGTGCTTTGTGGAATGGACAGTATGTGATAGGGACTTGGGTGTTTGTGGAGCAAATGAGGACCCCTGTGAGGATTCCTGAGTGAGTTTTGTATCAATGAAAACACTTTTTAGGTCTTTCCACTCAATAGCATCCTTACTTTCTTGGTATAGTCAGTCTTGGAAGTTACCACATACCTTACCTGAAGAAGGAGTAGCACCTCACCTGCTCTGCATCTTGGAGCTTGAGCTGGGAGTGGGAGGCGAGCTGGCTTGGCGAGCCACGGCACTGTCCTTCACACATGGGGTGGTTCCCTCCAGGCAGTGTTTCTCAAGGTGTTGGTCCCCACCCAGCAGGGGCAACAATGGGAGACTCAGGTATGGATCTTCAGCAACAATGTTAAGGCAACAATGTTGTCAAGAATAAAAGAAAAGATCCATCAACAGATGTATAAAGAAGGTGTGGTACACAGACACAATGGAATATTACTCGGCCATAAAAATGAACAATATTGGGGTCATTTGTAGTTAGTTATGTGGATGAACCTAGAGTTTGTCATACAGAGTGAAGTCAGTCAGAAAGAGAAACACTGTATATTAACACATATATATGGAATCTAGAAAAATGGTGTGATGGGCAAATGTGCAAGTCGGACACAGAGAGCGGAGCTGTGGACACAGCAGGGGAGCAGAGGGTGGGGCGACTTGAGAGCGCAGCGCTGGTGTGTGTACACTGCCTTGTGTTTAGCAGATAGCTGGCGGGAAGCGACTCTGTAGCCCAGGAGAGAGGTCAGTGCTCTGTAATGACCTAGAGGGCTGGCGTGGGGGTGGGCAGGAGGGAGGCTAAAGGAGGAGGGGACACATGTATACAGATAGCTGATTCATTTTGTTGTACAGCAAAAACAATGACACAACATTATAAAGCAATTATCCAATTAGGGCTTCCCTGATGACTCGGTGGTAAACAATCTGCCTGCCAATGCACGAGATGCAGGTTCAATCCCTGGTCTAGGAAAATCCCCTGGAGAAGGAATTGGCAATCCACCCCAGTATTCTTGCCTAGGAAATCCCATGGACAGAGAAGCTTGCTTCCAAGAGTCGCAAAGAGTAGGACATGACTTAGCAACTGACAACAACAAATCCTCTATTTTAAAAATGAGAGAAAAAAGAATGTAAGAGTTAAGCACCTGCCCGTTTCTGACAGCATGAAAGACTTAAATGCTTCAGTTCAGTTCAGTTGCTCAGTTGTGTCTGACTCTTTGCAACCACACAGACTGCAGCACACCAGGCCTCCTTGTCTATGACCAACTCCCGGAGTTTACTCAAACTCATGTCCATTGAGTTGGTGATCCCATCCAACCATCTCATCCTCTGTTGTCCCCTTCTCCTCCAACCTTCATCTTTCTGAGCATTAGGGTCTTTTCAAATGAGTTGGTTTTTCGCATCAGGTAGCCAAAGTATTGAGAGTTTCAGCTTCAGCATCAGTCCTTCCACAGAATATTCAGGACTGATTTCCTTTAAAATGTACTGGTTGGATCTCCTGGCTGTCCAAGGGACTCTCAAGAGTCTTCTCCAACACTACAGTTCAAAAGCATCAATTCTTCTGTGCTCAGCTTTCTTTATAGTCTAACTCTCATATCCATACATGACTATTGGAAAAACCATAGCTTTGACTAGACAGACCTTTGTTGGCAAAGTAATGTTATCTCTGCTTTTTAATATGATGTCTAGGTTGGTCATAACTTTTCTTCCAAGGAGCAAACATGTTTTAATTTCATGGCTGTAGTTACCATCTGCAGTGATTTTGGAGTCCAAAATCTGTCACTATTTCCACTGTTTCCCCATCTATTTGCCATTAAGTGATGGGACCAGATGCCATGATCTTAGTTTTCTGAATGTTGAGTTTTAAGCCAGCTTTTTCACTCTCCTCTTATACCCTCCTCAAGAGGCTCTTTAGTTCTTCTTCTCTTTCTGCTATAAGGGTGGTGTCATCTACGTATCTGAGGTTATTGATATTTCTCCCTGCAATCCTGATTCCAGCTTGTGCTTCATCCAGCCCAGCATTTGTCATAATGTACTCTGCATGTACGTTAAAGAAGCAGAGTGACAATATACAGCCTTGATGTACTCCCTTCCCGACCTGGAACCAGTCTGTTGTTCCATGTCCAGTTCTAACTGTTGCTTCTTGACCTGCATACAGATTTCTCAGGAGGCAGGTTAGGTGGTCTGGTATTCCTATCTCTTTCAGAATTTTCCAGTTTGTTGTGATCCACACAGTCAAAGGCTTTGACATAGTCAATAAAGCAGAAGTAGATGTTTTTCTGGAACTCTCTTGCTTTTTCGATGACGTTAGCAATTTGATCTCTGTTTCCTCTGCCTTTTCTAACTCCAGGTTGAACATCTAGAAGTTCATGATTCATGTACTGTTGAAGCCTGGCTTGGAGAATTTTGAGCATTACTTTGCTAGCGTGTGAGATGAGTGCTTAAATGCTCACCTACTGAAATTGACTGATAAACCTATGCAAAACTTTAACATCCAAGTAAAGGCAGAAACTCATAGCTTTAATTTTCAGTCCACAAGGGTGTCAGAGAACAAAGTCCAGAGCCTGCTCAAGAAGGGTCAATAGGAGATCTTAGCCCCTAAAGCTGACGTATCAAAGAGCCACCCCTCAGCATAACAGTAAACTTGAAATAAAACACTCCTATTCCAATCCCACCAAGATGCTAAGGAAGACTGCCTGTTTTGAACCTCAGCACTCCATGGGAAGGGGGAGAATTTACCCCTGATAATTGACAACCACAAATCAGCGAGTTTCACAAAGTTTTACAGCACAAATCACACTGGTCAAAAAAACTTCAAGCTCCGAATTTAGTTTAACATGGCCCTGAAGTGGTATTGTCCCTAAGTTACCCAGCGGAAGCAAAAGTTCTGATCTATATTCTAGTTGGAAAAGTCTCTCCTTAGCTGTGTCTAATATACCATTAAATCGACCTACTAGATTAAAAAATTTTCATTTCTAGATGCTCTATTTGGATAAATTCTGTATAAATTACCTACTTATACAGATGCTCTATTTTTGTCCAAATCTACTTGTACAAAATCCTGGATAAATAACTGGAATGTAACACAGAAAGGCAAAGGTTGGAAAATATGAAACAGACTTAACGTATGTTATTAGAGTTACAGAAGGAAAAAGAATGAGGCAGAGACAATGAAAATGTAATAGCTGACAGTCTTTCAGAACTGACAAGTCAATCCAATTAGCCCAAAGATTCTCAAGCAGGATCAGAAAGAAAAAAAAAAATCCGCATACAGACATATCATATGATTCAGAATGGAGATAAAGAAGAGATTTTAAAGACAGCCAGAGGGAAAAAAGGTTGATTATCCTTAATGGCAGATCAACTGTTAAGCTGATAGCTTATTTCACAACAGAAATAACTGAAGGCAGAAGACAGTGGAATCATAACATCAGTGTGCTGTGGAATCAAAGAAACCTCAGCTAGAGTTGGAACGGGCCAGGAGGGGGAGTTCTCATACCCAGCTACGCATCAATTACTTCAAACAGCAAGAAAGGCAGCAAACATCTCCATCACAGGAAGGTGTTGCAGGCTCTATCACCAACTAGGAAGAGAGAAAACTTCTCTTGTTCTTCAGAGAGTAGAGAAGCCCACCAACTAGAATGAATTCCCAGCTCCCTCCAGTGAACGTTTCGGTTAATACAGTTCCTCCCAACTCCCCATTTTACCACATAGAAGCAAGTTTCCTTTCCTTTTCTCTGATTTGCCTATGGCCCACTGTAGTTCACTTATTCTGAACTGCAGTTCCTCTGGCTATTTCTGAGTAAACTCACTTTTCCTGGTCAAATAGCCGAATTATTATTAGAGTTGACAGTGCTAAAAAATTTCTCAACCTAGAATTCTAAACCCTTCAAAAATATTTCTTAAATGAGATAAAGATATTTATAAACTAAGAGAGAATCTGGCATAATGCCTTCACCAAAAGAAATTCTAAAGGATGAATCTTGACTCTACTACATGAAAATTATTTCCATATGAATCACAGATCTAAATATGAAATGCAATCAATAAAGCACTTAAAAGAAAACATGAACATTTAATCTTTGGAGCAGGCAAAGGTTTTTAAAGTTGGACACTAGCCATAAAAGAAAGCGGATAAACTGGACTTTATTACTAACAACTTCTGCTTATTAACAGGTAATATCAAGAGAATGAAGACCAGTCCCCTGCCTGGCAGAAGATATTTGCAATATATAAATCTGACAAAAGACTCATATCTATAGTACAGAAGTAACTCGTATACATCAATTAAAAAAAAAAAAAGCCCATGAAAGAAAAAAGGGCAGAAAAATGGAATAGGCAATTTCACAAATAAGATATTCAAATGGATCTGAAAAGATACTCAACATCATTTTCCTAATGATAAGCTAAAATAAAAATTAAATAACTACACATTCAACAGAAATTAGAGAGTCTGAATTTAAAATGTTGAAAATATTTGTGGGGATGATATGAAGCAACAAGATCTCTCATATGTGACTGGTAGGGGTTCAGTTATTTGGAAGGACTGAGAAAAATTTGACAACAAGACTATTGGTAAGACTATTAAGAAAAAAGAAAAGCACAAATAAACAATGTCAAGAATAAAAAGATTATCATGACTGATCTCATACATATTACACAGATAACAAGAGGAAATGGCAAACCGCTTTGTATGTTTCATCTAAAATTTCAAGATTATACGTATAAATTCCTAACAAATAGCACCGTACCTAAAATAACTCAATCAAAACTGACTCTAGGAGAAACAGAAAATCTGAACAGTTCTGCAGTCATTAAATAAACTGAGCTTGTGATCAGAGATTTTCCTGCGTAGAAAGGTTCAGGCCCAGGTGGCTTTCAGGAAGTTTTGTCAAATATTCTAAGGAAGAAATAATTACAGTCATACAAAACTTTTCTAGAAACAAGGGTACAAAGGAAGACCTGTAACTTAGTTTATAAGTGAGCAAAACCTTTATAGAAAAGCCCAAGAATGAGAAAGGATGTACAATATATAGGCAATCTTATTCATGAACACAGATGAAAAACACCAGAAAAAAGTACTTATATATGCAACACCCATATATATATACAGATATGCAAATAAATGTTTGTATATGCATGAAAACCAAATCCAGCAATGTGTAAGGATCATATATCAGGACAGATTGGTGTTTACCCCAGGAATGCAAGGGTACTTCAGAATGTTAATTCATCAATTTAACATATTTAAGATGGGAAAAATCATATAATCATCTCAAAAGATACAGTAAAAATATTTAACAAATGCTTTCAAGCATGATAAAAACTTGCCAAGTGGTAACAGAAGGTAACTTCATTAACTTAATAAAGGGTATTTATTTTAAAAAATACCATACTTACTGATGAAACTGCAAATGTCTCCCTTGAAATCAGAAATATGAGCAGGAAGTCCACTATTACCACTTCCAATCAACACTGCAAAACAAATCCTAACAAGCAGTTTAAAACAAGAAAAATATATAGAAATTGAAAAGAAAACTTCTCTTTTACTCAAAGACATATAATTGTGTAACAGAAAAAAATGCCAACTAGAAATACAATATTAGAGTTGTTTGGGACTTCACTGGTAGTCTAGTGGTTATGACTGCACTCTTTCATTGCAGGAGGCATGGGTTTGAGCCCTGGTCAGGAAACTAAGATCCCATGTGCTGGTGTGAAAAAAAAAAAAAAAAATTGTGTTTGGCAAGGTTACTGAACACAAAAATTAACACAAATCAGTTTGATTTCTAAACATCACCAAAAACTAAAAAGAAAAAAGAACAACAAAAAATATTTACAGTGGCCTCAAAAATGCAAACTATCTAGGAAAAAAAGCTTTAAAAAAATCCACTGTGTGAAAAAGTACAAAACTTAACTGAAGATAATAAAGACCAAAAGAGATAATATCATGTTCAAGGACTGGAAGGCTCTGTATGATAAAATGTACTTTTTCCCCAAAGTGATCTTACAGATTCAATGAGATTCTAATAAAAATTCACAAGTTTTCATGAAACTTAACAAGCTTATTCTGAAACTTTTATGAAAGTACAAAGGTTACAAATAACCATGACAATCCTTAAGAACAAAGCTATATATGAGATATTCAGAAGATAATAGAGAACAACAGCTTTAAGATACTTTTCTCCAGTCTCAAAAATTAATAATAAGACTACATAAAGGAAAAAAGATTAACTAAACACTAAAGTTAATTTTTATTCATCAAAAAGTACCATCAAGAATGGGAAAGGACAAGCCACATCCCAGAGAAGGTATTTGCAAACATTTAACCAGTAAGAATTGGTACTCAGAATATATGAAGAACTCCTATGAATGGGCAAAAAGACTGGAAATGAAAATTATAACTGCGACTCATGCCGAAAGCCCACTAGGTCAGCAAGAATTAAGAAGTCTGGCATAATTAGGTATTGCCAGAGATGCAAACTGAGTCTCTCACAGTGCTGGGAGTGGCCCACTTTGGCAAGTAAGCTGAGTACACACACACTCGTGACTCAGCATCACTGCTCCTAGAGAAGTTCTCACATGTCGTAAGAGACACGCACAGCAGTGTTCATGGCAACATTGCTTGTGACAGCAAAAGCAAATAAGGAAACAACAAAAAAACTGAGAGATCCAAATATCTGTAAAGAGCAGAAAGAATACTGCAGTATATTCATTCCAATCAGTAATTAAAACGAATTAATTTTTTTTTGATATTAACATGAGTGAACCAAAAAAAAAAAAACACGGTTAGAGAATATATGATGAAATAATACACATATTAGCTCAAAACAGGCAAAATAGTCTATTGTGTAGATATACATACATAGTTGGGAAAACAGTGAAGAAAAATAAATGAAAAATTATCACAAAAATCATCAGGATAGTGACTAATATGGACAGAGTGAGGGTATATGATTAAGAAAGAGCACACAGAGACCTTTCACCAACAAAGTTCGAGATTCTAATCTGAATAGCTGCTACACTGGTGTTGGCATCACTGTTCTTTAAAGTAAACAATTACATGTCATGCAATTTTCTGTATTTGATAGTTTTCAACAGAAAGAAATTAGCTTATCACATTTTCATTTAACTTTTGGTAATAAAATACTTTATTGGTACCTCTTACTATCAAAAACATAGTAATGTTTCCATTGCTTCCNTTCTTTAAAGTAAACAATTACATGTCATGCAATTTTCTGTATTTGATAGTTTTCAACAGAAAGAAATTAGCTTATCACATTTTCATTTAACTTTTGGTATTAAAATACTTTATTGGTACCTCTTACTATCAAAAACATAGTAATGTTTCCATTGCTTCCATTTTTAAATCAAAAGCTTTAAAAAAAAAATTCATTTGGTTCTGTCAAAAAACAAACTACAACTCACTTCTGTAAATAATTAGGTTCTCTCACTTTAAATATCTTAATTCACTGGTTTTTACAATAAATAACTGTATATAAAAGGAGACAATGACCGGAACAATTTTGCAGAGAACATTTTACACATCTTAAAAAACCAAGCCTAAATGCTATCCCAACTTAATATTTAAAAGAATATTCAGTAAGAGTTATTGTAAAACTGAATTCATGTAGCACCAAGAAGTTTGGGACTTAAATATTTCAGATGATATGATATATGGAGCAAAAAGAATAATGATTTGTCTTTCATTTATTTTCAGGGGTTTATATACAGTAGAAAGAATTCCATATAGGTCCCTTTTAAAAGCCAAAAGTTCAAAAATCTATGCGTGCCTTTCACCACATCTCCAATTTGAGGATATAGCAATTGACCCTACGGCAAAAGATCCATGTGTGATAAACAGCACAGTACAGTCCTATCTGAATATAACTGCTTACTCATCTTGTCGCATTAATTTATACCTCAATTAAAATATCATTCTATCTGCAAGTTATATATTTCCCTAAAATACTCTATAATTCAGATTTCCATTTAGACGGTGTTCTGCTCTGCCCCTTTCCTTGAATCAGTATGATCTTATGGCATACCTCACTAAATTGTTTGGTTTTTCTCCTCTCAGTGAAACTTCCCCTCAACTCAAAGTATTATAATAATGTAAATATAGATGTAGCATAATTAACATATAAGACAAAAAGGATAATACAAACATATGGATCCATGCTAAATGAGACAACACAAAGCAAAAAGCACACAACACTATGCTATGTTCATCTATTCTGAACCACAAGAAGGCCCTGCTAGAGCCCTGGCTCATGTAAACTGATGTTCCCAGACACCTCCAGTGTCCTGTACTCCAGCGTAACTAACTGTTACGTTTAAGGTGTTTCCATATTTATTTGTTTGTTCAGAACGGCCTACAGCAACTCTGACGCCTAATCCTGAACATGATGATAAATTAGTAACATTATATTTTTAATCAAGTCATAGATTCTATCCTTAGTATTTTCTACTATTACACATTTGTTTAAAAATAGACATTCAGGGGGCTAGGCAACACAAAGCTGAGGAATTGTTATCTCTGTCTGCTCTTCATTAGTTGGAAATTTTAGATACGTCATTTAGTTATTCTCCACTTCAGTGAAAAAGGATTCTTTAAGCAACTGACCAAAGATCTTCATTTAAAACCAAGCACGTTGACTCAGTGGTCAGCAGGTGAAGAACCCTTGTTGACACACTCCATCCATAACACTCCATCTTCTCTAAAGGAACAGGATGCTCCAACCTACCTTGAGCACAACACATTCCACCCCTCGGCCCAGATGCAATACACATCAACACATGAAGCCAGGTAGAAATTAACTCAAGACTACTCTTAGAACAAATACCAGATTTTGATTTGTCAATGATCCATAGTGAGGTATGCTCAGAAAAAGAGACTTTGCATTGCAATGCTGCCTTTTCTTCTCACACCAAGTTAAACTGCTGAAGTAATATCAGCAAGAGCACAAAAGCATGTCTTCCTGAAAGAGGCACTGCATCTGGAATTGGAATTAAGGCTAAGCAAACAGTGCTGGTCTGTGGTTCAGACTAGTGTGTCAACGATGACATTAACCAGCAGCTTCGCTGTTTGTCCGGTATGCCTGCTTGTGAAGATGCGTCTCTATCTCCTCCCTGAAGACTAGCATTCCCAGGTGCGAGTGAGAGGCCTCGTTCATGGCTTTGGACTGGATGCACATGCGGTACTGCTCAGGGCTCAACTCATCAGCACAGCGCTTCTCGTGCCAGAGGTGGAAAAGACCAGGAACTGGAGTCCGGACCACAATCAGGTCACTGTGCAAGTATTTTCGATACAGATGAACATCTTCTCCACCCCAACCTTTTACTTCCATGTCAAATCCACCTGCAAGATCAAAACTCACACTATTAAATAGCTGCCGGGCAGAGCACAGTCGAACCTGATAAAGATTTAAACGTTCTGCTTCAAATGAGATGACATGTACAATCTAAAGACACCTGAGGTAGAGGACTGACATCTTGGCTTAGAAATACAGTCATCAGCTGATAGCTGGAAGGTCAAGGGTCTGTTGTTGAGTATCAAAATAAGATTAAATATTTGAGAATACTTTGCCAACTTCAGTTTTATAGAAAACCTCTAGAAAGTCAAATAAAGGAGAAGGAAACCTAAATCACCCATAATATCACCACCAATAATGTTTTATGGTGTTTTCCTTCTATCCTTTGAGATCCAAGTTTTTCTGGGTCACAGAAAATTTTCCAGAGGGGAAAACAGAAGAAATGGGCCAAGTGGGACTCATAAAATTGAGAATGGACATACAGATGATTTAAAGCCACATTAGTGGGTGAAATTACTAATAAAAGTTTACAAGGAAAACAGGGCCCAGGTCTAACTGCTAAGAAATGCCAAATATCTAGAGGGCAAACAGGCAGAGAAAGTCAGCAAAACAGACTGAGGCAGCCCCAGCGGAAGGAGAGAATTCTGGAGAATGTGTCATCACAGCAGTCAAATGAGGAAAGCATCCTGAAGAAATGGTCATGTGCTGCTCAATTAAAGAGAATCAGGTAGACTTGGCAACGTTAAATGTCACTTACAGCCTTACCTAGAGCATAGGAGATCAAGTTCACACTATTTTTAAGTTGGTTTAGGCTGAACTAACTTTAAAGAAGCATGGAGAATACAAACTATTTTGAGTTTTTTGAAGAGCTAGAAAAGATTCTGAAAGATGGAGACAAAAATTAATTCTTTAATTAAAATCTAGGTTTCCAAATGATGTCTTTTTATCAAAGAATTCCATGTCACTTAATTTCATACTTACAGGATGACAAGATTCCTGAGATCTCTGAAAAGTATTATTTTAAAAAATCACAGCTTTAATAAATGCTATGTTTGGTATATCTTGGCTTTTCTTACTTGTAGATGTGCATAAGTTCCTCAAATATTAGAGATGGTGTAGACAGTGAAAATAAATAGAGAACTTCCCGTTTCTGTCTAGCATGTACAGACTTTCATTCCATCCTTCCAACAAATAAAAAATTGAACACACTGAAAACTCAACTCTTCTCAGATCCCTCAGAGAAATAAAGTCACAGGGCAAACTGCTCTTCCCTAAACTGAAGAGATAGATAGGTGTGTAAGACAGGATCCCAACTATTTCTGTTAGAGAAGAAACAGACTACAAGAAATCTCCAGGGGAACCAGTACAGGGGTAGGAAAGTCTGAGTTGATGAACTGCTAGAGGCTCAGTGGAAAAATCTAAGAGTTGAAAACTCCAGAGGGGCCCATACACTTTTGTTGAGTTTTATCTCTAGGTTTACCAGGTTCTCACAGTGAAGACTGCAGAAAAATCCCACAGTGCTTTCAGGAGGGGGAAAGCAACATTCTGAAATATGCCATTTTTTGTTCTAACAAGGTCTACCCTCAGGAAAAACTATCCTACCAGAGCCTAACCTATCTGGGGGAAAGGATAAAGCCAACTAGTCCACTCTAGCCATCCTGTCCTACCTAAGATTGGGGACAGTGTCTGAGAAATGACTGCAAAATTCTTGGTCGAGACTCACAGGATTGCTAAAGAAAGGACTGAGGCCTTATCTAGGACTATAGAGCACTTTCTCTTCTCCCACGCCTTACCATCACATCACTGAAGGCCTATTTACCTCAGTCTTCTTTACCCAGTACATCATGTCCAGCTATAAAAAAAAAAATTAGGCAAACTGAAGGTCAAAAAATATTGAAGAGAAAAAGCATCAGAAACAGACTCAGATATGGCAGGGATGTTGGAACTATAGGACTGTGAATTTAAAACAACTATGATGATACACTAAGGGCTGTAATGGAAAAAGACAATATGCAAGAACTGATGGGCAATGAAGCAGAGATAGAGTCTAAGAATGAATCAAANGTGAATTTAAAACAACTATGATGATACACTAAGGGCTGTAATGGAAAAAGACAATATGCAAGAACTGATTGGCAATGAAACAGAGATAGAGTCTAAGAACGAATCAAAAGAAATGTTAAAGATAAAAAGCAGTAAGGAAATGAAGAATGCCTCTGCAGGGCTCACTAGGAGACTGGAGTTGGCTGAGGAAAGATCTCTAAACTTGAGGAGACGGGAATAGAAACTTCCAAGACTGAAAAGGAAAGAGAAAGAAGACTGGAGGTAGGGGGGCGGTGGGGGGAGAAAAAAACAGAATAGAATATCCAAGAACTATGGGATAACTACCAAAGGTGTAACATTTGTATAACGGGACAGCCAGAAGGAAAGAGGGAAAGGAATACAAGCTCCAAATGAAGGAGGCGAAATTGCAAACAAGTGCTACTGAGGGGCGGGGGCTCCCTGTTTCCTCAAGCCCACATTCACAGGATAGAGGCTCTCCACGAGGGAGAGGGAGTTGGGGATGGACAGGGAGGCTTGGCATGCTGCAGTCCGTGGGGTTGCAAAGAGTTTGACCTGACAGAGCGACTGAACTGAACTGAAGAGGGGGACGGGCCCTTCGGCTCCCACCTCATGTTCTGATCATGAGGCAGGGATGCTCCTCTGAGAGAACTATGCCACCATCTCCACCCCTAGGTCTCGAGCAGAGACGCAGAGCTTTTTAGGGGAAGAAGCAGTCCATAAGAACAAACACTCCAGAGCTCTTCCCAAAGGAACTGACTTTATCTGAAAGAAAGTGTACAGAAATTAAGGCCTAAAGGGGCTCCTGTAAATACTGGAGATTTGGTGATGAACAATTAAGACGCGGCTAGTAGCCCATTAGTTAGTTAGTTAGTTCAGTTGCTCAGTTGTGTCTGACTCTTTGTGACCCCATGAACTGCAGCATGTCAGGCCTCCCTATCTATCACCAACTCCCGGAGTTCACTCAGACTCATGTCCATCGAGTCAGTGATGCCATCCAGCCATCTCATGCTCAGTCATCCCCTTCTCCTCCTGCCCCCAATCCTTCCCAGCATCAGAGTCTTTTCCAATGAGTCAACTCTTCACATGAGGTGGCCAAAGTACTGGAGTTTCAGCTTTAGCATCATTCCCTTCAAAGAAATCCCAGATCTCCTTCAGAATGGACTGGTTGGATCTCCTTGCAGTCCAAGGGACTCTCTAGAGTCTTCTCCAATACCACAGTTCAAAAGCATCAATTCTTCGGCGCTCAGCTTTCTTCACAGTCCAAGTCTGATATCCATACATGACCACAGGAAAAACCAGTCTTAACTAGACGGACCTTAGTCAGCAAAGTAATCCATTAGAGCGAGCTAAAATGTAGGCCACCCAGTTTACCAGAGAGGAAGGAAGAGAAAGAGCTAAGAGCCATCCTGGGGTCCAAACAAACCTCAAAAACTTGCCTCCAAAACTACCCTACAAAAGAGTTTAAGAGCTTCTCTGTGGCTCAAATGGTAAAGAAACTGCCTGCAATGAAGAAGACCTGGGTTCAACCCCTGGGTCAGGAAGATCCCCTGGAGAACAGAATGGCAACCCCCTCCAGTATTCTTGCCTGGAGAATTCCATGGACAGAGGAGACTGGTGAGCTACAGTCCATGGGGTCCAGAGAGTCAGACACTGAGCTGAGTGACTAACACTTTCAAAAGGGTTTAGTTTAATCTGTTCAAACTGGAGCAATCTATGTCCTACTGTCCTGTGAGCAAATTAATGCAGCCTAATAGCTGGGTGTGACACCAACAGAGGCATGGGAGGAGACAGTGCAAAAGATATTCACTGAATCCAAGGTCACCCCAGGATGACTGTACACGCCCTGACGAGTGACATGAGAGGGAGGATGGGGAGCCACCATTCACTACAACAGTAAAGCAGAGTCATCTAATAAACAAGAAAAGGTAAAACAAAGTGTAGGCCCTGGAGGTAGGGGAAATTAACATCTAGAATCAACACAATATATAACTTAAAATGTCTCATTTTCAAAAAAGAAAGGTATTGAAAGAAACAAAACTGTGACCTATATATCAAAAGAGAGGCAGACAACACAAACTGCCTATGAGTGGGACTGGAGGTCAGTTTTAGCAAAGGTTTCCAAACCACCATTATAAATATGTTCAAAGAATTAAGAGAAATCATGCTTAAAGAACTAACAGAAAGATGACAATGTCTCATCAAGTAGAGAACATTATAAAGAGACAGAAATTATATATTTTTAATAACAGAAATTCTGGAGTTAAAAAGCACCATAACTCAAATGAGAAATTCACGAGAGCAGCTCAACAAGTAGATGTGCATTAACAAGAGAATTAGAGAACCTGAAGACAGATCAGCTGAGATCATGTTACACCAAGACAAGAGGAAGTGGGTGAAGAAAAATGAACATGTCTCAGAGAAATGTGGAACACTACTAACTGCACCAGTATACATCTGATAGGAATATGGAAGGGAAAAAGAGAAAGGAGCGGTGAGAAATAACACAGGTCAGAGGCGATGATGGATACTTACTATTTTATTAAGAAAGAAATCACAGGAAAAATTTATTAGTTTCACTTAATAGCCTTTTTATTACTATTTGCTGATTTTCCATCATTTGTTACAGAGATAAAAAGACAAGGTGGAGGAATTTCCAAAGCAAATGGCTGACTATAAAAATGAAGGTAAAATGGACATATATTTATGTATTCTATTAAAAATACATCAGCTTCTCAGAGCAAAACTCAGGCTTAAACTTAAGAAGCAGGGAAAACCACCTGGACAACCAGGTAAAACTTAAATCAAACCCCTATGCATATATAGTGGAGGTGACGAATAGAGTCAAAGGATTAGATCTAGTAAACAGAGTGCCTGAGGAACTATGGATACTGCACACTGCCTCCATAATATTGCACAGGAGGCAGTGAACAAGACCATCCCAAAGAAAAAGAAAAGCAAGAAGGCAAAGTGGTTATCTGAGGAGGCTTTACAAATAGCTGAAGAAAGAAAAGAAGTGAAAAGCAAGGAAGAAAGGGAAAAGTACACCCAACTAAAAGTAGAGTTCCAGAAAAAAGCAAGGAGACAAGAAGGCTTTCTTCAATGAACAATGCGAAGAAATAGAGGAAAACAACAGAAGGGGAAAGACTAGAGATCTNTCTCCTAAGCAAGTGGGGGACGCAGCTATCCACACATAAGCTATATCTCCAGCTCTCAGCCCCTCACAAACAACAGGTTTATGAATCCCCTGGCAACCCTGACACACCCCCTCAGGCCACTAATAAGCAACACACACCTACCAGGCTCAAACCGAAGTCCTGTTCTCTCCTCTTGCCACTCCTGTCTCTCCCTCACTCCCCACATTCTAATCCAACAGCAAGTGCTGTTTCTAAATCATACCTAAACCTCTCTACACAATTGCTACCCTTGCCCAAGCCACAGCACCTCCTCGATCTACTGCAAAAGCCTAACTGGCTACTTGCAGCTGGAGCCACGCACAATTCATTCTCCTCAGAAAGCTCCCAAGGCTGCCTATCACCCTTAGCATAAGTTCAAACCTCTCACAGGGGTATAAACAGGCTCTCCATGACTGGCCTTTGTGCTCCCTCACCCACTGTGCTCTAGTCGCCTTAGGAAATCCACTAGCTATCTTTCTGTCTGGAACCGCCTTCCCCAGTCACTGTGGGGCAGGTTCCTTCCTGTCATTCAGATGGCCCTCCAACAGCCTCATCTCGGAGAGGCCTTTCTGACCAAACAGCACAGAAAAGATCTTATCATTCTTCACAACTCAGCCTCTTTTAATTATCTGCTGGTTATTTGCTAACTGATTTTATTTTCTGTCTCTTCCTGCAAGACTAAAGATTCTTATGAATAATAACCGCATTTGTATGGATCTTGGGGTTCCAGTGGTGAATAATGGCTGGCAAAGAATGGACACTTACTATTTAATGAGTTAATATAACAGAGTGGAGACTATGGAGACAACATTGCCTGGGCTCCTGGCCCCACCTTGGTGAGCTGTGCACTGGGGGAGGGGCACCCATTCATGCCTGGTTCTCTCTTCATTTATAAAATACAGGTAATATAAATGGCAACTCACTCTAGTATTCTTGCCTGGAAAATCACATGGACGGGGGAGCCTGGTAGGCTACACTCCATGGAGTTGCAAAGAGTCGGACACGACTGAGCAACTTCACTTCACTTCAATAATAGTGCCTACCTGAGAGGTTACAGGATCAAATGAATTAACATGTATAAAAAACAGAACAGTACCTTGCACGAAGAAAAATGCACATAAAAATACTAGATATTATAGTATTAAAATATCTAACATATATATATATACACCACCCTACATTTTTTAACCTTAGATTTACTTCTACATTCATGCAGTTGTATTTATTTCCATTTCATGAACAATCTCCTCTTGACACTAACATTCACCACAGTATATTCTATAATTCAACTTATCATTTTATTATTAGAGTTCTACTTGATTTGAATGTTGTCAATGTTCTGCATACTGCTACTGTACACCTCTGATTATTTCCTCAGGAGAGACTCCTGCCATGGAAATTACTGGATCAGAGGGATGAACTTACCTGACAACTCTCAAACCAGAAAGTGTACCTGCATTCCCACACCACTGCAGGGATGGAAGAGACTCTATCCTGCCAGCCTCACTCATGTGACTGTTTTTTTAAAAAGTGCTTTAACAGTAGAAAAAAATTATCACCTGTTGTTTTAACTCATTCTTGTGAAGAATGACTATTTCAAACTGTTTACTATGAATTATTGTCAGATGTCTTTTACCTATTTTTTTCTGTTTGGTGTANGGGGCAGGTTCCTTCCTGTCATTCAGATGGCCCTCCAACAGCCTCATCTCGGAGAGGCCTTTCTGACCAAACAGCACAGAAAAGATCTTATCATTCTTCACAACTCAGCCTCTTTTAATTATCTGCTGGTTATTTGCTAACTGATTTTATTTTCTGTCTCTTCCTGCAAGACTAAAGATTCTTATGAATAATAACCGCATTTGTATGGATCTTGGGGTTCCAGTGGTGAATAATGGCTGGCAAAGAATGGACACTTACTATTTAATGAGTTAATATAACAGAGTGGAGACTATGGAGACAACATTGCCTGGGCTCCTGGCCCCACCTTGGTGAGCTGTGCACTGGGGGAGGGGCACCCATTCATGCCTGGTTCTCTCTTCATTTATAAAATACAGGTAATATAAATGGCAACTCACTCTAGTATTCTTGCCTGGAAAATCACATGGACGGGGGAGCCTGGTAGGCTACACTCCATGGAGTTGCAAAGAGTCGGACACGACTGAGCAACTTCACTTCACTTCAATAATAGTGCCTACCTGAGAGGTTACAGGATCAAATGAATTAACATGTATAAAAAACAGAACAGTACCTTGCACGAAGAAAAATGCACATAAAAATACTAGATATTATAGTATTAAAATATCTAACATATATATATATACACCACCCTACATTTTTTAACCTTAGATTTACTTCTACATTCATGCAGTTGTATTTATTTCCATTTCATGAACAATCTCCTCTTGACACTAACATTCACCACAGTATATTCTATAATTCAACTTATCATTTTATTATTAGAGTTCTACTTGATTTGAATGTTGTCAATGTTCTGCATACTGCTACTGTACACCTCTGATTATTTCCTCAGGAGAGACTCCTGCCATGGAAATTACTGGATCAGAGGGATGAACTTACCTGACAACTCTCAAACCAGAAAGTGTACCTGCATTCCCACACCACTGCAGGGATGGAAGAGACTCTATCCTGCCAGCCTCACTCATGTGACTGTTTTTTTAAAAAGTGCTTTAACAGTAGAAAAAAATTATCACCTGTTGTTTTAACTCATTCTTGTGAAGAATGACTATTTCAAACTGTTTACTATGAATTATTGTCAGATGTCTTTTACCTATTTTTTTCTGTTTGGTGTATTTCCTATTTACTTTCTAATCTTTAAACACTATAGAGAGCAAACTTTTGTCTTAAGCTTTTTAAGGAGAATGAAGCTTAAATAGGTTAAGTAACTTGCGATGGTTACAAAGTGGTGACACTAGAATTTGAAGTGGAAGCACTTAAACTTATTATTCTATACAACATCTAGAATGCATCTACTTCAAAACATTCTTTGTCCACACTCTCTCAAACCAGACAAGAATATTCGCTCTTCATTCTTATAGGTTGAGTCCATTTTGCATTTCTTTTGGTTTTTCAAGTAAAATTTTTAGATTTTTAAATTTTGAAACAATTTCAGGTTTACAGAAAAGTTACAACATAATAAAGAGTTCCCATATATTTCTCATGTAGCTTTAGCTTCCTTTAAATGTTATGATCTCACACTGTTGTGGTACATTTGTCAAAACTAAGAAACCAACATTGAAACATTACTACTAACTCACTCCAGACTTTATTTGGATTCCATCAGTTTTTTCTTTTATTTGAATTCTACCAGTTTTTCCTCTAATGTTCTTTTTTCTGCTCTAGGATCTGTCCAGGGCACTACAGTATATTTGATGCTGTCTCCTTAGTCTCCTGAGAAACTGTGAGTGCCTCTCAGTCTTCTTTTTGATGATCTTGGCAGTTTTGAGGAGTAATGGTCAGGTATTTAATAGGATGTCCCTCCATTTGGGTTTATCTGAAGTTTTTCTCATGATTAGGCTGGGGTTATAGGTTTTTGGAAGAAGAACCACAGGGGTGACATGCCCTTCTTGTTACATCTTATGTGGGGGGTACAACACTAGTGATGTTAACCTTCATTACTTAGTTTAAGGTGGTGCCTGCCAGGTTTCTCTGTTGAAAAGTTAAGAAGAAAAAGTTTTCTTTTTTCTTATTTGTTTCTTTGGAAGTGAGTCACCTAGCTCCACCTTGTGGAAAAGGGAGTACCTACAAGAGTTGTTTAAAATTCTGTGGGAAGATCTATCCCTTCCCCCNTGACATGCCCTTCTTGTTACATCTTATGTGGGGGGTACAACACTAGTGATGTTAACCTTCATTACTTAGTTTAAGGTGGTACCTGCCAGGTTTCTCTGTTGAAAAGTTAAGAAGAAAAAGTTTTCTTTTTTCTTACTCGTTTCTTTGGAAGTGAGTCACCTAGCTCCACCTTGTGGAAAAGGGAGTACCTACAAGAGTTCTTTAAAATTCTGTGGGAAGATCTATCCCTTCCCCCCCCATCTAATCAACCTATCAATCTGTCATTTATTATTATTTATCTCTTTATTCACTCACAAAGTTATTCATATCAGTATGACTCATGATATTTATTTTATGCTGGTGTTATAATCCAGTACTAGTTTGTTGCTCAAATTGTTCCAGCTTTGCCACTGGGAGCTCTTTCAGGGTCTTACATCCCTCTGACATACACCATCATGTTTTTTTTCTAGAGTTACAAGATGTTCTGGGCTCCTCTATTACCCATCTCAGCACTAAGAGCTGGGCATGCTTATTACCCTAAGGATGTCACTGCTTCTGGGTATCTTGGGACAGAGTTAGGTAATACACATATTATACCATGTAAATACCTTTTGACTTTTTAATCCTAAATTGCTATTTAACTTTATTATTTCATCAACTATTTAAAGAAACTAATTAAAGAAGTTTTACTGGATTCTTATTGTTGTTGACCACTCTTATTCTTAGGTCTTCCTCTTTCAATATGCTCATTTTTCATTCTGCTCAATTAGAAAAGGCCTCTGAAAAACAGTTAAACTGAGTTCTTCAGTGTTCAAAAATGTCTATTTTGCTTTCAAATAGGTCAAATATAGATTCTATAATTGAAGTTATTTTTCTTTAGAATGTTCAAGGGACTGCTTTAGTATTTTCTAGTATCAATATTATCACAAAGGCTTCAAGTGCCAACCTGATTATTATTCCTTTGTAGATAAGCTAGATTCTGCTCCTTTGAGCATCTCTGGAAACTATTAGGATTGTCCCTTCTGTTCTCAAATGCTAGAAGACTTCTTTTTCCCGAGTTCTTTGATGTTTTCTTCTATTTCCTCTTCACTCTGTTCTCTCTTTTCTCTCCCTTTCGGAACTCCAATTATTTAATAGTCTTAGAGCTTCTGAACTGACTTCCTATATCTTGATTTTTCTCTAACATTGCCTCTTGGTCTTTACATGTCCAGTTGGCCTGTCTGCTAGTTTACAAATCTATTTCAACTGTGATCATCCTGCTATTCATATTCAGCCCATTTATTGAGTTCTATAGTTTTGCAATTTCCAAGTCTATTTTTAGTAACAAATGCTAATAATTTTATGAAATTAACATTTTCTTTAATTTCCTTAAAGATATATTTAAGTTAAAATTGTTTTCTATTTCTATTCATATTCTCATGTGTCAATTTTTCTATTTATTCAAATTTAGTCTTCTTTCACAGTGTTAGTTTCCCTCAACTGTCTGGCTAGTTGTGGTTAGCTACTTCTCATTTTTGTTTCAAAAATCACTGTTTAAAAACCATGGTTGTTAGCTATGTTACAAAGGTCTATCTCCAATAACAGTGAAGAAGGGGCTAAACATGATCTTGGACAGAATGTGCCAGTAGCAGTTCACCTTTGGAGTCCACGGCTCCCCATCCACCCTATAGTCAGTAATCCTAGGGCTCTATCCTGCCTCTCTAGCTTCAGGGACCAAACATATTGCCTCAGCCTGTGAGATGCCTGTGATGCCTGCTGCTCAGCACATCTCCCAGAGAAGCACACAGACTCCACCACTCCTGTCTTCTGTGAGCTCAGAGGATGCAAGGCAGCCTCATTGTCACTGTTTTCCTAAATATGTTCCAGACTGCTCTCTCCTCCAGTAACCAATCCTATGACAACCACTGTCATCTTATACAAAGTTCTCAAAATTTAGATCTCCCAATGGCACTTCTCTCATTCTCCAATACTAATATGGCTTTTCATTTTTGATAATTTACTTCTAGAAAGGATTTTGTGGCAGATAAGGCAGATGTGTTGCCCAGTTTGTCATTTTGACCCCATTTGTATCTATATTCCTAATACTGGCCTACAGATAAAGTAGACATCTGTGTATATGTATGCTAGGTATACATGTTTTACCAGGGATTGGTATGAAGATGGGCTTCCCTGGTGGCTCAGACAGTAAAGAATCTGCCTGCAATGCAGGAGACCTGGGTTTGATCCCCGGGTCAGGAATATCCCCTGGAGGAGGAAATGGCAACCTGCTCCAATAATTTTGCCTGGAGAATCCCCATGGACAGAGGAACCTGCCAGGCAGATGATATGGTACTAATATTATCTGTTCTTTGAAAGTTTGGAAAAACTCAACAGTGATACATATATATATATATATATATATATGGAGGTTAACTATTTGATAACTGTTCTTATATTTTTAGTTGCTCTTAATCTCTTAAGAGCTTCCACCTCTTTTATTTATAGAATACTAAGATGAGCTTTTATAAAATACTAACATGAATTTAGCTCATGTTAGTATTTTATAAACTTTCACATTTCTCCTTATAGTTTTTTTTCGGTTGTGCTGCATCTTCACTGCTGTGTGTGGCCTTTCTCTGTTCGGGCAGTGAGGGCTACTGCTCCCTGCAGTGCGCTGGCTTCTCTTGTTGAAGAGCACAGATTCCAGCAGCAGCAGTACACAGGCTCAGTAGCCGTGGTGTGTGCCTTAGCTGCTCTGAGGCATGAAGAATCTTCCTGGACCAGAGACTGAACCGTGTTCTCTGAATCCGCAGGCAGATTCTTATCCACTGTGAAAGTGAAAGTGAAGCCGCTCAGTCGTGTCTGACTCTTTGCAACCTCGTGGACGTAGCCTACCAGGCTTCTCCGTCCATGGGATTCTCCAGGCAACAATACTGGAGTGGGTTACCATTTCCTTCTCCAGGGGATCTTCCCAACCCAGGGATCGAACCCGGGTCTCCCGCATTGGAGGCAGACGCTTTAACCTCTGAGCCACCAGGGAAGCCCCAGGGAATTCCTATTTAGAATTTTTAAAAACTTATTTTATGAGGTTGATTTCTCATAATGTCTTATTCTAATTTCCTATGTTATATTTTCTTTTATACCCTGAATTCACTTAACTTTATGATTTTTTTCCTGCACATAAAGAAAAAGCTATGTGTGACAACATATTATTTTTGGTTCATTAATTTCTGCTTTTATCTTTACTTCTTTTCTGGAGTTATTTTTCATTTTTTAAACATGTTAAATTATCTTCTTGGTTTGTTTCCTCTTTGTTCTTAATGTCATTAATAACAATAAAAGATTAGGCTAAATGCAAAGTACTATGGACCGGATCCTGGAACAAAAAGAGGACTATAGTAGAAAAACTGGTGAAATCCTAATAAAATCTACAGTGGAGTTAGAAGTAACTTACCAATGTTAATTTCTTAATTTTGACAAATGAACCATGGTTATGTAAAATGCTAACATTAGGGGAAACTGGGTCAAGTACAGGAACTCTCTATACTATTTTTCCAACTTTTCTGTAAATCTGAATTATTCCATAGAAGTTTTAGCTTTTTTTTTTCCAAAATTTGTGTAACTTTGTCAATAACTATTAAGTTCTGATATATGGCATTCCCATTCTAATACTTTCTAAGTAATTTCCCATAGTATACTATTCCTTCTTATTTAGTAGTTTTAATTTCCAGTAAGGTTTTAAAATTAAATTTTATTTTTAGTACCACTAAAAGTAATTTGGTAGAAATGACCAGAAATTTTTCACAATCTAGAACATGAATTTTTCTCTGTAGCCTGAATTTTTCTCTCCCATCCCCAACATCCCTGCTAGAATGACACAATTCTGAAATAATAAATATGAAAGCATCTCATGGAGGAGGGTACACTATGAAAAGTGTTTATAGTAACTATAGTTTTTAATTGAAACTTTTTCTACTAGTGAAATAAACATTAAGGGACCTAGCAAGGATCTTTGAGGCTTTTCATAATTGACAGTAAGAGTCTTACCAGCTGCTGTTCCACAGGTGGGGGCACATCCAGGTTGGCATAAACAATGGCAGGGTTGTAAAGACTGAACACCACAGGGTAAAACACCTTCTTACCTATAAATGAAAATATACATTTACACTGCAAAAAGAATAAAGCACTCATCTTTACTGCAATATCTACTACAATTTCGTTAAAGTTATTATTACATATGATGATTTTAGTTTATTAATATTGCATTCTATCAACATTCAGGTTATTAAAACCTCGTGTTGATGATCAAGATAATGATTTTACAATGTATCAGTAGTTCAGGCTATGAAACTATAACCCTGCAAAAGAACAGAGAAGAAAAGATTAATAGATGCTTTATTCCCTTTTGACAAGTTAATTCCCTTTAACTCTGAGGAGATGCTCAAAAGTATTCTCTTAGCTGTTCATGAGGTGAGCCATTTATTAATCATTATTTCACTGAATTAGCAGTAACAGATGTAGGTTAACCAATCACCAAGAAACTCTGAAATGTCTATTAAATCCATCCTTCAAAATGAATTGTGAAACAGTGAATCCAGAGGATATTGTACAGTGGATATACAGAGAATAAGTAAAATACAGAACTGCAGACAGATCTGAACAAGATTTGGAAAACCTGGGAAGACTGAATTTTAAGTACCTGATGGCCCCTCAAAAGGCCGTGTTATTAGCTTTCAAATAGCACTGATGAGACCATTAAGGCTAACTAGCTAGCCTATCTCCCCTTGCTGAGATTGGTTCAATCAGACATTGTAATATAAAGTGCTCAGAAACTACACAGGACCCTGTAAATAATGTGATAGTCTTTTTAATACAAGATCCCCAGCAGACTTCATTCATCTTCGTTAAAACCTATGTAGGGAAGGGGAGCTCAATTTCCCCAAGGCAAATTGTTCTTTTACATTAAAGAAACAATTTAAAATGAATATAAAATACTTCAGATAAAATATTTCTTTTACATTAAGCAAATACATCGTCAACTACCATATTCTGGCCTTCATGCTATCTGCTAGAAAAAAAGTAAATCTAACCCTCATTTATCCCCCGAGTCTCAAAGAGTTCCTGACAACCATCCCTAACCAAAATGATTCGCAAGAAGATAACCTGCATGATCTGAGTAGTTCTATATAAAAAACATACATTATGAGAGTTTTTAATATAGAAAAACCTCCTTATCACATAATATCTGATATTTAAAAGTCATTTGCTCTTAACATTTTTGAAACATGTACAAATAAAACAAAGTATAGCAGTCATCCCCAAACGCACAGTAGTTGCCCAAGCACCATCTATCTGTACCCAGACTTCTTCGTGAGTGCACGCCTACATGCATGGTGGCACCACCTGCCTGAGGAAGAGTGCTTCTGACTCACACACATCACATTGCTTGGCTTTTTCTGATGAGTTCTACTTCCTCCTTAATCAGTTTCAAGACTTTTTATTTCTTTGCCTTTGTTTATTTGGATTCAAATGCATACACTGGAATCTGGCCATAAAATAATGAGGGGTATGAACTTCAGAGGGGCAAATTTTTACTTTCCTACTTAATATTCCAATTAAATCATGCCAAATATAACTTTAAAAAACTTGATTCAAAATATTGAATGTGCCGACACTTGAATGTTCTAAAATTTTACATTCAATTCACCTGCCAACATTTTACGCACCTGGCTCAGCATTTAATCGGCAGCTATTAAGGAATTCAGCTGAGAAATATATATCGACATCACAGAAAAACATCAAGACTTCTCCCTTGTCCCAGGCTCGGGCACCCACATTTAGTCCTCGTCCACGATTAAATTCTTCATTCAATGAGACCAAGGTGTAATTGTGAAAATTAGACTCACTATGAGGAAAACACATACAACAGATGGTAAGTCTCACTTGGAGTTGACTCTGTTAACACAAGTAACAAAAAATACTTTACACTTCAGGTATTTATGTTGGGTCTACACTGATATAGGGAAATCATCAGCTTTAAATGTCTGTATCATCAGGGACAGATATTCAACTAAATGCCCACATCTAAGGCAACATGCTAGTGATGTGAAGTTAGTATGTGTTGAGAGGCCACTACCTTTCAGGATCTTAAAAACCTATTGGGGATGTTAAGAAATATACACATGGGAAAACAATCATAGTGTCTGGTAATAAATAACACAATCCACATGAATGATACATACAAAGAATATCCTTTTCTCGAGTTTCTTAGACCTTTGCTCTAATGTGCCCTCATCAGGGGGATCCCCTTCACACCACACGTGAAGTAGCCCTGACCTCCCTTTGCTTCAATCTTCATCCCTCTGCCCAGCGTTGTTTCCCTTAGTATCACCGGACATGTCTGTTCAAGTGTCTCCTATGAGAATGTAAGCTCCATGAGAGAAGGGATTTTATTTTGTTCATTACTATGGACACAGTGCTCCTCACAGGGTATGAGTTCAATAAGTATTTTCTGATTGAATGAATGAAGTGCAGTTTGAGAAAAAAAGACTGCTTGTGTCTGTAGTAGTTAGAAAAGATGTTAGAAGCAGAATTTAAGTTATGTCTTGGTGAAAATACTGAATTCAGTGGGGAATGTAAAGGTCATTCCAATGAATTATTCAAAGGCAAGGAGGTAAGAAAGTAGAAAGCTTTTTAAAGAACAGTAATTAGACAAATCAGACTGGAACACAGGGATAAAAATGGCAACAATGAGAGAAGACCAGAAAAGGGTCAGATTGAGGAGGAGAGGTTAAAGAACTTGGTTAGTGTTCTGAAGTCAAGGAGGAGTCAGGGTTTTTCCACAAGGGCAGTGGTTTCCACAGCCAAAGGACTGCACCCACTGCATTGGATCTGCCTGGGAACGTATTAGAAACACAAATTCTCAGGCCCCACCCCAGACCCCTGAATCAGATATCAGGGGAGGAGCTAAGCATCTGCAACTCTCTCGCGACAAGTCATTCCAGGTGACTGATGTTGGAGAACTACTGTACTAGGGGATAGCTGGGTCAAAAAAGGAACATTTTAAAAAGATTACTCTCACTACAGGACAGAATGGGGACTGGAGAGATGGATGCCAAGACTCAAACAAGGCATGGAGTGGACTCTGAGTGCCCCTGCCCCTCCACCTGACATGTTGCAAATCTCTCTCTTCTTTTGAGGAAATTGTCAATCACCACCTCTCACTCCTAGGATCAAGTGGAGGAACTAATCATAGAATATACCAACCACATATAACTTCCTAGGGGCAGGGAGCCGGACTCAAGCTGGGTTAATCAAAATATCCCCACCCCACCTGGCCATAGTAACTGGCTCAAGACTGGGCAAAAGTCCTTCCCTGGGATTTTCTCAACTGGACCTGGGAGAAAGCTCTTTCCTCTCTGACAGCAAAGCTGAGAAGATGTGAGCCCAGAGCCGCCAACAGCCATATACCTCACATGTGGAAGGAGCCAATCTGCAACAGGAGAATGAAGTCAACATGCAGAGAACAACAGACAAGAAGACAAGAGAATTCTGATGGTATTCAAGTCTCTGACCCCAGTCACTGAGACACCAAAGCTGTTTTGGTCTTCTTCATTAAATTTGGTTTTAATAATCCCTTTAATCTGGGGGGTTATCCAAGATTCTTCAATAATGCTCCCATTTGCCTCAAGTAAATTCAAAATAAGTTAATAAGTTTCCATCATTTGCCACAGAGGAGTCTTGATTAATGCAACTTCCGTGACACTAACATCAGTCACTGGCACTTAGTAGGTGATCTGAAAATGGTAAGGAGGGAAAGGAACCTGGGTTAAGGTGGTGGCAGCAGCAAGGAAAGGGCAGAGCAGAGGTCCTGGGCAATGCACAGAAACTGACTAATTACAGGGAAAGAATGAGTGAAAGATGCTGCTCTCAGACATCAAGGCCAGGGATTATGAGAATGAGCTTAGTGTGAACTGAAAGAGGGCCATCAGGAGGAGGAGCTGGCGAAGGGGAAGGAGAAGACAGTGTTTTTCATACCCTAATGCTGAGTCCCTTTGGGAACGGGAGCGCACTCCCTCCTCTGTGCCCAGTCCTATCCCAACCACCCCAGTGAGACTCCCAAGCAGTGTACCTGGAACACAGTCGGTGGGACTCAATGAATGTTAGTTGAACGACTCGAGAAGAAAGGCCGGCCAAAGCTGGACTCTTAGGGAGTGGCCACAACTAGCAGAAAGGTAAAGAAGCAAGTAAAGGATACAGAGTTGATGTGGTCAGAAAAGACAATCAACCTAGTATCTTATATTATAACATATCTACATTTACAAAATATATACATTCTACAAACATCAGAGGAGAGTTTCAAGAAGGAAATACTGGTTAGGTATCAAATGTAAGAAAGCAGTCAAAGAGGATGACAGAGAAAAGGCTGAAACTGGCAGTTAGGTCATAACTCTGGGCCCATAACTTAAGAGATGAAAAGGAAGAGAAGCTACAGAATTAATAATGGAGTAGTAAGGAATGACTAATTCATTCGTTCAAACCTCTGAGCACCTACTATGTGCCAGGCACTACATGAGTTGCTTGGTTAGAGAACTACTGTTCTGTGAGGTTTAGTTGTGAGGGACAGAAACCTAATGGGAGTTACTGGGTACTGCACAGTCAGGTGGCGGTCTCTGAGGATAGGGGAGACCTAAGCATCATTTGCAGGGAGAGAAAGAACTCAGGAAAATGGAAGGAAAGAAAGGTGGCAAGTGAGAGACAAGCTTAGGGGATGATATCAAAGTGAAAGGATTAGATTTAGAAAAAAGTAAAGAGTTCAAAAGAAGGACATGAAGAGAGCATGGAGGCAAATACAAAGAAGGTGAGTGGGCCACAGAGTAAGAGCACCCTCATCCTGCCACGCTGAGGTTAAGGGAAGACGAGTCATTAGAGTTGCATGAATAAACTCAGGGGTGAAATGAGGAACTTACTACCACCACCACTCACATCTTAGCCAACTTTCAACAGCAACTATTCAAAATTATTAATTCATTAAGTATCTGAAATTCTCATTCTTCTGCTATTATACATACAAGACTTCAATCTGGACATGGCTCACCAACCTTGCGACAGATTCTAGGATAGACTTGACTTTAGAAAGTCCTTCTTTACCAAAATACACCACTGTGAGATGAATTCTCTTGTCCTGATGAATACATACATCCCTGACAGGGTTGAAAAATAAAGTTCATTCAGGAAAATATAGAAGGCACTACTCATTCAGAAGGCAATCATATGAAGCTTTACAAGAAAACAAATAAAGCATTACTCATTTAGAATGAAATCACATGAAACTAAGGAAATATAAAACTGGCAATATTGCTGAATTATTAAGGGCATCACAGCAAATGTGTAACAGCATACATGTCAAAATGAATGCAACACTTGGAGAGCCAGTGTAAGCAGCCCAAGAAGCTGCCATATTTTGAAACATTTTTGGAACTTTTGCTTTGGTATTGCCTTCAGAAGCAAACTATAAGCTACTCAAAGAATTAAGTTTAATCAGTTCAAAATCAAATACATAACTCAAGTTTTAGTTCAAAACTTATTTTGTCCTCAGATTACCTAATTAGAGAAATTATACCTATCATCAAGGAATAAATATTTGTCATGATTATTAACTGTAGAGAAAAATGTAGCATCTGAAGGTAATTCCCAAAAGGCAATTAAAAATGCTTTAGGAAATCAGATCTCAAGCGAGCAATTTCAAAAAGGCAAAACTCATTTGGAAGCACGATTTCTAGATGTTCTGTAACAGAACTGTGCTAACTAGTTTTTATATCCAACAACTCCAATGAGAACAAAAATTGGGATTACAAAGAATTAAGACCACCATATTAAAGTATTAAAAACATGACAATTATTAAATTAAAAAAAAACCAAAACTTTTCTCAAATCAAAAGTCTAATATGTAGATGTTTATTTTTAACACTTCAGCATATAAAAATATCCAAATTTATTAATTAAAAAATGCTTTTAAAACCGTTACAATCTCTGCTTCCCAAGACAGAATAACATTCTCCCATTTTTACTTGAATATTTGTCTTTTCTTCCAATTTTGAAATTCAAATTGTTCTCAGGGGAGTTTTCTGAGGAGATAGCAATGTTCCATATCTTAATTGCAAAGGCAGTTACAAGAAGGTATAAATTTGTCAGAAGTCATAAAACCTGTATGCTTGGAATAGGTAAATTTTATTGTATATAAGTTATGCCTCAATAAAGTTATTTTTAAAAATTCAACTTGTCCTAAAATGAATTCAAGCACAATTATAAAAGTAATCAAATTTAGTTCCTAATAGTTGTCACCCTCAATTTACTTCACAGTTCAAATTGTCAATAACACAATATACTATACATGCCTTAAGAATAAAGGGAATATTAAAAACATAAAGTTCCCTAAAGCCTATAAAATTATTCTGCAATTCTAAGTAACCCTACTCAGTGAAGGTAAACTAAATTAAATGGTATGAAATTTTTTTTTTTTTAGGAGCACTTAGCTAAATCACTAAGCTCTGGGAATTACCTGAAGTTCTGCATAAACTGTGCAAATGCTTCAGTTCTTTCAGCAAGTGGCACGATGATATTAATAATCGATCTAGTAATGTCAATCATCTCACTCTTCACTTTCATGAGAGGTCCAAAAGGGCGAAAGAGAGTCACATGTCTATATTCCATAAGGTCTGCTTTCTTAAAGAAGAGTTCATACTGTGTGCCCTTATCTTTCTCAGTGCGATAATAACCTAAAGGAAAGAATTAGGAACAAAGATGTCTCCATATCAAAGCTCACAAATTCAGTATGACTACTGACTTTACTCAACAATCAAAAGCATGAAATCAGACTTGTACAGCTTTTATACATCTGTGAAAATTTTATCCCCATGATACAGTCAGTAAAAACTGCTACTTTAAAAGGTTAAAAAAATATTCTGCTTTATTATTCAATCCATAAAATTTACTCCAAATGATGATGATTCCTTTTTACATGACTTTTTTTTAATAGCAGAATCTATCAACACATAAACCAAATGATGAAAATAAAGAAATTACTTCTAGCAATATTAAATTCTAGACCTGAAAGTCAAAACTTCTGTTGCTTGGTTCAACTTAACAAAAAATGAATTGAGTGTATCTGTGTCAGGTACTAATGGTATAAAGATGGCTACATGGTCCCAGTTCCGTCTAGCAATGGAGACA
>SJYW01001345.1:494762-505833 GCA_006410735.1 Raphicerus campestris
TACAAGAAAACAAATAAAGCATTACTCATTTAGAATGAAATCACATGAAACTAAGGAAATATAAAACTGGCAATATTGCTGAATTATTAAGGGCATCACAGCAAATGTGTAACAGCATACATGTCAAAATGAATGCAACACTTGGAGAGCCAGTGTAAGCAGCCCAAGAAGCTGCCATATTTTGAAACATTTTTGGAACTTTTGCTTTGGTATTGCCTTCAGAAGCAAACTATAAGCTACTCAAAGAATTAAGTTTAATCAGTTCAAAATCAAATACATAACTCAAGTTTTAGTTCAAAACTTATTTTGTCCTCAGATTACCTAATTAGAGAAATTATACCTATCATCAAGGAATAAATATTTGTCATGATTGAGTATTAACTGTAGAGAAAAATGTAGCATCTGAAGGTAATTCCCAAAAGGCAATTAAAAATGCTTTAGGAAATCAGATCTCAAGCGAGCAATTTCAAAAAGGCAAAACTCATTTGGAAGCACGATTTCTAGATGTTCTGTAACAGAACTGTGCTAACTAGTTTTTATATCCAACAACTCCAATGAGAACAAAAATTGGGATTACAAAGAATTAAGACCACCATATTAAAGTATTAAAAACATGACAATTATTAAATTAAAAAAAAAACAAAACTTTTCTCAAATCAAAAGTCTAATATGTAGATGTTAATTTTTAACACTTCAGCATATAAAAATATCCAAATTTATTAATTAAAAAATGCTTTTAAAACCGTTACAATCTCTGCTTCCCAAGACAGAATAACATTCTCCCATTTTTACTTGAATATTTGTCTTTTCTTCCAATTTTGAAATTCAAATTGTTCTCAGGGGAGTTTTCTGAGGAGATAGCAATGTTCCATATCTTAATTGCAAAGGCAGTTACAAGAAGGTATAAATTTGTCAGAAGTCATAAAACCTGTATGCTTGGAATAGGTAAATTTTATTGTATATAAGTTATGCCTCAATAAAGTTATTTTTAAAAATTCAACTTGTCCTAAAATGAATTCAAGCACAATTATAAAAGTAATCAAATTTAGTTCCTAATAGTTGTCACCCTCAATTTACTTCACAGTTCAAATTGTCAATAACACAATATACTATACATGCCTTAAGAATAAAGGGAATATTAAAAACATAAAGTTCCCTAAAGCCTATAAAATTATTCTGCAATTCTAAGTAACCCTACTCAGTGAAGGTAAACTAAATTAAATGGTATGAAATTTTTTTTTTTTTAGGAGCACTTAGCTAAATCACTAAGCTCTGGGAATTACCTGAAGTTCTGCATAAACTGTGCAAATGCTTCAGTTCTTTCAGCAAGTGGCACGATGATATTAATAATCGATCTAGTAATGTCAATCATCTCACTCTTCACTTTCATGAGAGGTCCAAAAGGGCGAAAGAGAGTCACATGTCTATATTCCATAAGGTCTGCTTTCTTAAAGAAGAGTTCATACTGTGTGCCCTTATCTTTCTCAGTGCGATAATAACCTAAAGGAAAGAATTAGGAACAAAGATGTCTCCATATCAAAGCTCACAAATTCAGTATGACTACTGACTTTACTCAACAATCAAAAGCATGAAATCAGACTTGTACAGCTTTTATACATCTGTGAAAATTTTATCCCCATGATACAGTCAGTAAAACTGCTACTTTAAAAGGTTAAAAAAATATTCTGCTTTAGTATTCAATCCATAAAATTTACTCCAAATGATGATGATTCCTTTTTACATGACTTTTTTTTAATAGCAGAATCTATCAACACATAAACCAAATGATGAAAATAAAGAAATTACTTCTAGCAATATTAAATTCTAGACCTGAAAGTCAAAACTTCTGTTGCTTGGTTCAACTTAACAAAAAATGAATTGAGTGTATCTGTGTCAGGTACTAATGGTATAAAGATGGCTACATGGTCCCAGTTCCGTCTAGCAATGGAGACAACAAAAGGAAATAATAATATAGTGATATACACATGCAAACACACAGCAGAATGAAGTCAGAAGAAGAAAAAAATAGTATAAATTTAAACATGGTGATTTGAGATGCCTTTGGGAGAAAAGCCTGGAAGTCTATTAGGCAATCTGATTTGTAAGTGTGATACTCAGGAGAGAGCTTAGACCTACAGATGTGTCAGTCAGCCAATATCTGGAAATAAAATGGTGAACAAGAGATTGGTCCCACTCCTCCTGAGGCTTACAGTCTAACAGAAATACAAATCAGGAAATTGGCAATGCAGTATATTAGGACAGTGCTCTGAGAGGGGGCACAGGGTAGAGATTACAAGAACATATAGGAACACTGTTATCTTAAACTTGTAGGTTGGTGACAACCTCCCCAGAAGAAGTGATATCTAAGCTGAAGTCTGGAAGAGGAACAGGAGCTACTAAATCATTGTCCATAATTATTTTTCTGATGAGGGAAGTGGCACAATGGAGGAAAAGCAAGGGACAAAATATGTTCCATAACAGAGAAAAATCCTGTAAGTGACAGAATCCCAAGAGAATTATATTTAAAAAAAAAAAAAAAAGCAGAAGCTACAGAATATAAAACTGGCATAGGTTCCTTTCTTTTTAAGAAGACACGAAGACATTTTACATATCTTAGTTACTTCCTCTGCAGCTTTCAATTCTGCCATAAGCTATGAACATATTGAGTGAAAAGATAAAAAGCTGAACCTGCAGAAAACCTACAGGAGTTTTGAAAGAAACAACCCATCAAAAACTGCAGGAAGTGATGGGGTAAAAAGAGATGGCTATATGGAGAAGATAGCTGAAATGCCACAGAAAAGTAGAAGGCCCTTGGTGACGGCCTCCAAAGGCTGAAGGTATTATATTATAACAAGTGATACCCATGAAGATTGAGGTTTAAAAAAAAAAAAAAGCCTACATGTGGTATACAGAATCAAGCATAGAGAACTTTTAAGAAATATTTGTATTCAAAACGGCTTTAAGCCTACAATTAAATATCTAGCATGGGGTATAAGATGGAGATGGGTTGGGGCCTATAATTATTCTTGATATAATCTATAATTATATCAATCAACAAATTTCTTAAATGTATACGAATGCTCCTCAACTTTTGAGTTGTGTCCCATCTTGACATATAAAAATGCTATGCCCTTTCTGCAGTCTGTATTAAGAAAATGGGTTTATTTCTTTACTTTTCCAAATGCCAAATATGCTTTTCAAAATTATGTATGCCTCCTTGATGTTCTGACATGTGTTTCTCCTCCACTCAAAATACAGAATTACCACTAATCTTAATTAGGTTCTTTTTTCCTTTAGCAAATGGTTTTCAAATTTTGAGCCTTAGTTCATACATTTTAAAAAATATAAAGAAGGAACATCAAAACCAGTTCAGAGATGAATGCAAATACATATACATGCAAATACACACACAACCTTAAGAGCCGTTCAACTTGGGGAGTATTCTGCTACACAAGCTTAGACCTCTTCTATTTCCCTGGTTCTTATTTTCTATTTTATTTTGATCACATTATAACTTTTTCTGACATATAATCAGCATACAATAACAGAATTTTGTCATACTAATGTTAACGGATCAACACATTTTTCACATTACCTTCTATGAAGTCATTTTCATTAAATATCAGTTTCTCTCCAAGGGGACCATCCTCATCTTCCTGTTCATCATCTTCATCAGGATTATTAATGACCTCCAAGCCAGCTTCAATAACTTCTACCAATTCATCTCGCTTATCTTTTCTAACTGGCTTTTCCTCAGGATGGCGAGTGAGACCCATTTCCAACTGGAATACTTTCATTAAGGTAAAACTTTCAAAGGGAATGACTCCATACTCACTAGGTAGCTTGGCTCCTATGCTAACTTCAGCTTTGTCAATTTGTGAATGAAGAAACTCTAAAAGATCACTGGGTGCTTGTTCTTTGTTGCCTTGATAGCTTATGCCATTAGCCCCTACATTCTTTCTCTCTTGCAAAGATCTCATCTTCTCACTCATTTCTTGTAGTTCTTGTTTCAGTTGGGCAATTTGGCGTTTCAGACTGGTTGCTCTGGTTTGATAATGTTCTTCTTGCTCCTGTAGGAGGGCTTGATAATACTCTTTACCATAATTTTCCCCAATGATACCAGGAAGAGATGCATTTCCATCAGTCTGGGGGGCACATTCCAGAAGGTATAAAAATAGTATCAAACTGCAGAGTAAAGCAAGACCCAACAGTAGCCAGTGGGTCCGGGTCTGAAGAATCAACCCTCTTCTAGGCATTCTTATTAATGTGGACTTGCCTGAGATGAGCTCTTTGCTTGTTAATACCTTTTTCAAAAGGTTATAAAAAAGTAAAAACAAAATCAAGATTTCCATAAAAAGTACCAAAATGAATTTGGCTGTAGCTTAAAAAATTGCTTCCTTCAGCAGTGAGGACTACTTGCAGACATGAGAAATAATGCATATTTCCTATACTGCTACCATGAGATCCAGAATAAAAACCTGATCTACAGAGTCAGATAAAATCCATGGGTGTTGATTTTTCTGAAAGAAACACATCAGAATTAATCAGAATTTTGTTTCCTTAAGTATATCAAACTGTCGGCAGCTTTAGTAAGCTGAGCTATGCGAAATCACAGGCAGAGTTAATGGTGGGGAAAAGTATTAAAAAAAATACCTTCTGAAACACTAAAATATAGGTAATACTTTCAACCAGAATATCTACACGTCCATAACTTGAATGAATCAAGGAAACGTTAAAATTATGTGTAGCAGAGTTTGTGTTACATAGATTATATTGGTCCCTAACTATTTGTAAATTACATCACATATAACTCTATACTAACATAGTATTTCAATTAACTCACCATTTCCCAACCATAATATATCACCATTTGGGAGATGAGCTTCTATAAACTGTTTTTGTTATACTGATAATGGCTTTCTAGAGAGAAATATTTTCTTACTGTTTATTCAGTTCAAGCATTCTACTTTATTAATTTCTATAGCTCAACTTAGTGAATCTAAGAGACTTAAAATTAAGGGAGGGGGAAGGAATTTCAGAAGGCCACAAACATCTGGAAAACACATTAAGAAACATTTTTATATCCAAAGTCTTTCTTCCAGTAGATTATTTGAGCATTAGATCACATAATTCTTTCCACTGTATTACACAGCAACAGATTTCCTACAAGTCTGGAAAGGTTTGGAGTCTATATAATAAAGACAGACATGAACATGTTTATCTGCAGGAAAAAAATTAAAGAATCCATTATGTGGGTGGGTTAGTCGCTCAGTTGTGTCTGACTCTGGGATCCCATGGACTGTAGCCCACCAGGTTCTTCTGTCTATGGAATTCTCCAGGCAAGAACACTGGAGTGGGTTGCCATTCCCTTCTCCAAAGAATCCATTATAAATTCACAAAATTACATGCTATCGTTCATACTACAACCAGTTATGTGAGCTCTTCGATGTTTGTTTCTAAACTTTAAGGATACTTAATTTTAGAAATAGAGAAGATTAAACCTAGGAGACAGGAAGCAGGGAAGGCCTCTACTGCAGAGAGAGCTACTTTACTAAAGAAGTGTCTGTCAAAGAAGAATATGTGATACTACAGCTAGCTTTTAAAAGAATTGGTTTCTACCACTGCAGCAGAACCTATGGAAGAAAGTCACTGGGCAACATTGATCCTCATTGGTTTCTTACTGATCTGGAAAGTCTGGATGCCTTCTGTGTAAAATGCTGTGATTTCCCCCTCCCCCCACCATGGCACATCCCTGTACAAAATGTAGGATAGATTCAAACTTCTTTGGGCTAGTGGATCACAAACAATGGACTTTACAATCCTTAGCCATTTATTACTTTAGTTAACCAAAAGATAACCATGTATCCTTAAAAATTTAACTCACAAGTAAATTTTGCCATGATGGCATTTTTTTTTACTGATTTTAAATCTTATTTTAAGTGATATAGAAAAATAAGGAAAAAAAAATCAGTATTAAGAAAACTATGTAAAAAATAAGGATGCAAAGCTAATAGTTCCAGGACTTTTAACATGTCTCAAAACTAATTCTCTGCATAAGAAACCACTTAAATTTCATTGTCTAAAACTTAAAAGACATCGCTCTATATTATTTGTAGGTCATTACTAGCCTGTTTATCAGGGGAAAGAAAGACTAAAAAGAAAAATGTGGAATATAATTTTGAATAAACTATTAATAAAGTTACATATATTTAACTGTACTATATTCAAACTTGATAATATTTTGAATGAAATAATCTAAGTACTTCAACCTTTCATTAATATGATATCTCATAATTTCTTTCTTCATATAGACAGTGTATTTGAAACTGAGATATCATCCATTAATGGCTTCCTAGTGGCCTGCCAATGCAGGAGAAGCCAAGACACAGGTTTGATCTCTGGGTTGGGAAGATCCCCTGGAGTAGGAAATGGCAACCCATTCCAATATTCTTGTCTGGAAAATTCGATAGACAGAGGACCCTGGTGGGGGACTACAATCCATGGGGTTACAAAGAATTGAATCCAAGTGAATGCA
Source organism: Raphicerus campestris (assembly GCA_006410735.1). NCBI lineage: Eukaryota > Metazoa > Chordata > Mammalia > Artiodactyla > Bovidae > Raphicerus > Raphicerus campestris. The sequence continues at coordinate 501,298 of SJYW01001345.1, forward strand.
CCCACATGCACCTAAGGTTTACTTTTCAATGAAACAGAACAGGAAATATTGGCATACATTATATATAGGAGCAAATTTTGTATTGTAAACCCATACACACATATGCGTGAGCTAGCCACACAAAACGTTTACAAGTGAGTTGTGATCCAAAAATCTTGAAAAAATACTGATTTCTAAAGTATTTTTATACATTTCTCATGCCATCCTTTCAGAACAGTGCTGTTTGAATCTTCATTTTGTCTAGGAAAAACAGGTCCAGAAATGAAAAGATTTAATTTAAATATGGTAACATAACTATTAAGTAATCATATTAAAGCCAAGGTCATCTTTCTCTTTCCTTTAAGCAAAATATAGGTCTGAGAGATCTTACATGCCTATCTTCAGTTAAATAGCTTATGCTGAATATTACCCACTAAAATGAAAAAGAAGTTGTTGTAATTACTTTAGAATATAAATGTTAGTTGCAGAGCTTCGTAGTTGTTAACCATAAAAGAAGCATTCTACTTTAAGCATTCCAATTAAAGTCTTATTTACCTAGTTCCTAAAATAAATTCTTTAACAACATCCTAAAAACTGGATTATGACAGCTCTAAATATGTTAAGAACAGTATTAGAGAACACACCAATTTTCATGCTGTTACACCCTGGCTGCCATCACTGTAGTAGTGTGTTTGTATGATAAACAAGATTCATTCATAACCCAAAGTGCAGCAGAGCGCTGAGGAGGGCAGGCATGCCAAGAAACTAACTGAAGCTGAGGAAAGCAGCACACAAAAATGAGGAGACACAGAGCTCAGCACTCAAACAGGACCAGGAACAGTGTGTGTTCCCACCAGACAGGCTGGAAAACTTCAAATTCATGGGGCACTGACTGGGTAGAGGACTCAAAAAGGTGCTGCCTCAGTAGTGGGAAATAATAAGCTCCAGACTAAACACGGACCTGATCCTGCCAACAAATCTTAAAAGCAAGACCTGAAAGGATAAAATTGTTTTCATGTAATTGCACAAGCCTCACAAATATTTATAGAAATATAAAAATACCTAGCATTCAGTAAAATAAAATTCAATTTTTTGACATCTAAACAAAAATGATCAGACATACAAAGAAAAACACAATCCATAATTTTAGAAATTAATGATTGATATTGACCTAGAAAGACACAAATGCTGGAGTTCACAGAAATACATTAAAAAAGCTATTACAACTGTATTTGAAAGACATTCATGTTCAAAAAATATAGGGAGAGACAAATGATATTTAAAAAAAAAAGACCCAAATTGAACTAAGGAGATGACAACATCACTGTATGAGATTTAAAATACACTGAACGGGATTAACAGTAGGCTAAATATTTCACAACAAACTATTAATGAAGACATAAATTGTTCAAAATGGAGAAGGAAAAAAGAATAAAAAATATGAATAAAGCACCTGGTAAACATCTATTTCTGCTTTATTGACTATGCCAAAGCCTTTGACTGTGTGGATCACAATAAACTGTGGAAAATTCTGAAAGAGATGNGAAATCAGTCCTGAATATTCATTGGAAAGACTAATGCTGAAGCTGAAACTCCAATACTTTGGCAACCTGTTGTAAAGAGCAGACTTATTTGAAAAGACCCTGATGCTGGGAAAGATTGAGGGCAGGAGCAGAAGGGGATGACAGAGGATGAGATGGTTGGATGGCATCACAGACTTGATGGACATGGGTTTGGGTAGACTCCAGGAGTTGGTGATGGACAGGGAGGCCTGGTGTGCTGCGGTTCATGGGGTCGCAGAGAGTTGGACACGACTAAGAGACTGAAATGAACTGAACTGAAGCTTCAAGGAGCTGGTGTGACCACTTCAAGCAGCCTAATATATATATAATTAGAGAGCTGAATCGTAAAGAAGGCTGAGTGTTGAAGAACTGATACCTTTAACTATGGTGCCGGAGAAGACTCTTTAGAGTCCCTTGGATAGCAAGAAGATCAAACCAGTCAATCCTAAAGGAAAGCAACCCTGAATATTCACTGGAAGGACTGATGCTGAAGCTCCAACAATCCAGCCACTTGATGTGAAGAGCAAAAGACCCTGGTCCTGGGAAAGAGTGAGGGCAAGAGGAGAAGGGGGCAACAGAGAATGAGATGGTTGGATGACATCACTGACTCAATGGACATGAGTTTGAGAAAACTCTGGGAGATAGTGAGAGAGGGAAGCCTAGTGTGCTGCAGTTCACGGGGTTGCAAAGAGTCGGACACGACTTAGTGACTCAACAACAGAGTCTCCAACGAAGGGGGAGAGGGCTAGGAGAAATATTTAAAACAATAAGGCTGAAAATTTTCCAAATTTGATGAAAACTAGCAACATACAGATGCAAGAAGCTCAATGAATATCAAATACAAAAGCCACAAAAAAAACCAAAGTAAGGCTCATGATAATTGAACTGCTTAAATCCTACTGATAAACAGAAAATCCTAAAGTGAACCCTAGGAGAAAGAAACATCGTACACATACAAGAAACAAAGACAATGGAGCAATGTCTTTATGAAACTGAAAGGAAAAATAAAAAAGTGCCTTTCAAGAATACAGGCAAAAAACTTTTCTTTAGACATTGCTGCTAAGTCACTTCAGTCGTGTCAGACTCTGTGCAACCCCATAGACAGCAGCCCATCAGGCTCCCCTGTCCCTGGGATTCTCCAGGCAAGAACACTGGAGTGGGTTGCCATTTCCTTCTCCAATGCATGAAAGTGAAAGTGAAGTTGCTCAGTGGTGTCTGACTCTTTGTGACCTCATGGACTGCAGCCCATCAGGCTCCTCTGTCCATGGGATTTTCCAGGCAAGAGTACTAAAAACAATTCATCATCAGACCTGCTCTAAAGTCCTTTAAGCAGAAAGAAAATGTTAGCAGTTGAATATATGGATCAACACAAAGCAATGAAGAAACAAGAAGTGTTAACTTCATGGATAATTCATTACAAGATTTCTTCCTTTCTTCCTTTTTTTTTTCTTTTGGTTGCATCACACACCTTGTGGGATTATTAGTTCCATGACCAGGACTGAACCTGGGCCACAGCAGTGAAAGCACAGCATCTTAACCACTGAACTGCCAGGGAACGCCTCAAGATTACTTTTATTATTTAAATTGCTTTAAAATATAACTGAATGAAGTGGGTAAATTCCTAGACAAACTACTGTAACTGACTCAGGAGAAACAGCAAATATAAATAGATCTATGATGGAGAAGGAAATGGCAACCCACTCCAGTAGTCTTGCCTGGAGAATCCCACGGACGGAGGAGCCAGATAGGCTACAATCCGTGGGGTCGTAAAGAATCGGACACGACTGAGCGACTTCACTTTTCTTTTCCTTTGGTGATTTTATATTCTGTCAATGCAAAAAATATTCAAAGCGTAGTTTTAATAAAACACATTCTCAAGAAAAGACAAAAAAAAAAATAGATCTATGAGACTGAATTAACAATGAAAAAAACCACCCACCAAAAAAAAATTCAGAACCAGATAGTTTCACCAGTGAATTCAAGCATTAATAAGAATTAATATCAATTCTTCACAAAATCCTTCAAAAAACAGAATACTTAACTCACTCCATAAGGCCAGTATTCCTCTTGATATCAAAACCAGACAAATGTATCAATGGAAAATAACATACTTTATAAATCAGACACAAAAATCCTCAACAAAAATAAGCACACTAAATCTATCAACACACAACACCATGACCAACTGAAATTTATCTCCAAAATGCAAGCTGGATTTGCCATCGGAAACTCAGTTAATGCAATACACCACCATCAACAGAATAAAGGACAAACTCCATAAGATTGTTTCAATAGATAGAAAAACATTTCACAAAATCCAGCACTATTTCCTGATAAAATCACTCAACAAACTAGGAAAGTTACTGTACTTCTTTTAAACATATTTTTTACTCCAGTGTTCAGGATGGAAAGAAAATTATCTAGTGAAGTTTTTACAGAGTATAACTACTCATAACATATATCACTGCTTACTTTTAAGTCTACTGCTAAAAGCACAAGTACAATGTTTGTGTCACAATTTGGTATAATTGATAAAACACGTAGGCTATAAAATGTTTTCTTATTAGCATGCCAAACAAACAAACAAACCAGCCCTCACACCAAACATATATAAAACCCACACAGGCCACACAGGGATGCTCCTGACTATAAATAGCTCTCCAAGATTATAGTAGATAATTGTTTCTCCTAAACTCATAGAGCAACAGAAATATAAGCAAAATGAAGAAGCAGAGAAACCAACAGCCCAAGAGAATTCCCCTGATGGAACAAGTAATAAAACAGATCTCTATGGTCTGACACCAAGTTCAAAAGGAGGTAAGGAAGATACTGAAGTAAAGAATTAAGAAAGTGTAGCAACAGAAATGCAGATTACTATAAAAAGGAACTAGAAACTATATGCAGGAGTAAATTGATTTGCCAAGATAAAACCTGAGCTAAAGGCAATGAATAGCAGAATGAATAATGCAGAAAAAAGAAGAAGTGATTTGGAAGA
>SJYW01001345.1:507104-524201 GCA_006410735.1 Raphicerus campestris
AGATGACCTGCCTCTTGAGAAATCTGTATGCATGTCCGGAAGCAACTAGAACTGGACATGGAACAACAGACTGGTTCCAAATAGGAAAAGGAGTATGTCAAGGCTATATACTGTCACCTTGCTTATTTAACTTATATGCAGAGTACATAAGAACTCTTACATGATGTAAGTTTCTCTTACATCATGAGAAACGCTGGGCTGGAGGAAGCACAAGCTGGAATCAAGATTGCCTGAGAAATATCAATAACCTCAGATATGCAGATAATACCACCCTTATGGCAGAAAGTGAAGAGGAACTAAAGAGCCTCTTGATTAAAGTGAAAGAGAAGAGTGAAAAAGTTGGCTTAAAACTCAACATTCAGAAAATGAAGAGCATGGCATTTGGTCCCATCACTTCATGGGAAATGGAGAAACAGTGGAAACCATGTCAGACTTTATTTTTGGGGGCTCCAAAATCACTGCAGATGGTGACTGCAGCCATGAAATGAAAAGACACTTACTCCTTGGAAGAAAAGTTATGACCAACCTAGATAGCATATTCAAAAGCAGAGACATTACTTTGCCAACAATGGTCCATCTAGTCAAGGTTATGGTTTTTCCAGTGGTCATGTATGGATGTGAGAGTTGGACTATAAAGAAAGCTGAGCGCTGAAGAACTGATGCTTTTGAACTGTGGTGTTGGAGAAGACTCTTGAGAGTCCCTTGGACTGCATGGAGATCCAACCAGTCCATCTTAAAGGAAATCAGTCCTGAATATTCATTGGAAAGACTAATGCTGAAGCTGAAACTCCAATACTTTGGCAACCTGTTGTAAAGAGCAGACTTATTTGAAAAGACCCTGATGCTGGGAAAGATTGAGGGCAGGAGCAGAAGGGGATGACAGAGGATGAGATGGTTGGATGGCATCACAGACTTGATGGACATGGGTTTGGGTAGACTCCAGGAGTTGGTGATGGACAGGGAGGCCTGGTGTGCTGCGGTTCATGGGGTCGCAGAGAGTTGGACACGACTAAGAGACTGAAATGAACTGAACTGAAGCTTCAAGGAGCTGGTGTGACCACTTCAAGCAGCCTAATATATATATAATTAGAGAGCTGAATCGTAAAGAAGGCTGAGTGTTGAAGAACTGATACCTTTAACTATGGTGCCGGAGAAGACTCTTTAGAGTCCCTTGGATAGCAAGAAGATCAAACCAGTCAATCCTAAAGGAAAGCAACCCTGAATATTCACTGGAAGGACTGATGCTGAAGCTCCAACAATCCAGCCACTTGATGTGAAGAGCAAAAGACCCTGGTCCTGGGAAAGAGTGAGGGCAAGAGGAGAAGGGGGCAACAGAGAATGAGATGGTTGGATGACATCACTGACTCAATGGACATGAGTTTGAGAAAACTCTGGGAGATAGTGAGAGAGGGAAGCCTAGTGTGCTGCAGTTCACGGGGTTGCAAAGAGTCGGACACGACTTAGTGACTCAACAACAGAGTCTCCAACGAAGGGGGAGAGGGCTAGGAGAAATATTTAAAACAATAAGGCTGAAAATTTTCCAAATTTGATGAAAACTAGCAACATACAGATGCAAGAAGCTCAATGAATATCAAATACAAAAGCCACAAAAAAAACCAAAGTAAGGCTCATGATAATTGAACTGCTTAAATCCTACTGATAAACAGAAAATCCTAAAGTGAACCCTAGGAGAAAGAAACATCGTACACATACAAGAAACAAAGACAATGGAGCAATGTCTTTATGAAACTGAAAGGAAAAATAAAAAAGTGCCTTTCAAGAATACAGGCAAAAAACTTTTCTTTAGACATTGCTGCTAAGTCACTTCAGTCATGTCGGACTCTGTGCAACCCCATAGACAGAAGCCCACCAGGCTCCCCTGTCCCTGGGATTCTCCAGGCAAGAACACTGGAGTGGGTTGCCATTTCCTTCTCCAATGCATGAAAGTGAAAGTGAAGTTGCTCAGTGGTGTCTGACTCTTTGTGACCTCATGGACTGCAGCCCATCAGGCTCCTCTGTCCATGGGATTTTCCAGGCAAGAGTACTAAAAACAATTCATCATCAGACCTGCTCTAAAGTCCTTTAAGCAGAAAGAAAATGTTAGCAGTTGAATATATGGATCAACACAAAGCAATGAAGAAACAAGAAGTGTTAACTTCATGGATAATTCATTACAAGATTTCTTCCTTTCTTCCTTTTTTTTTTCTTTTGGTTGCATCACACACCTTGTGGGATTATTAGTTCCATGACCAGGACTGAACCTGGGCCACAGCAGTGAAAGCACAGCATCTTAACCACTGAACTGCCAGGGAACGCCTCAAGATTACTTTTATTATTTAAATTGCTTTAAAATATAACTGAATGAAGTGGGTAAATTCCTAGACAAACTACTGTAACTGACTCAGGAGAAACAGCAAATATAAATAGATCTATGATGGAGAAGGAAATGGCAACCCACTCCAGTAGTCTTGCCTGGAGAATCCCACGGACGGAGGAGCCAGATAGGCTACAATCCGTGGGGTCGTAAAGAATCGGACACGACTGAGCGACTTCACTTTTCTTTTCCTTTGGTGATTTTATATTCTGTCAATGCAAAAAATATTCAAAGCGTAGTTTTAATAAAACACATTCTCAAGAAAAGACAAAAAAAAAAATAGATCTATGAGACTGAATTAACAATGAAAAAAACCACCCACCAAAAAAAAATTCAGAACCAGATAGTTTCACCAGTGAATTCAAGCATTAATAAGAATTAATATCAATTCTTCACAAAATCCTTCAAAAAACAGAATACTTAACTCACTCCATAAGGCCAGTATTACTCTTGATATCAAAACCAGACAAATGTATCAATGGAAAATAACATACTTTATAAATCAGACACAAAAATCCTCAACAAAAATAAGCACACTAAATCTATCAACACACAACACCATGACCAACTGAAATTTATCTCCAAAATGCAAGCTGGATTTGCCATCGGAAACTCAGTTAATGCAATACACCACCATCAACAGAATAAAGGACAAACTCCATAAGATTGTTTCAATAGATAGAAAAACATTTCACAAAATCCAGCACTATTTCCTGATAAAATCACTCAACAAACTAGGAAAGTTACTGTACTTCTTTTAAACATATTTTTTACTCCAGTGTTCAGGATGGAAAGAAAATTATCTAGTGAAGTTTTTACAGAGTATAACTACTCATAACATATATCACTGCTTACTTTTAAGTCTACTGCTAAAAGCACAAGTACAATGTTTGTGTCACAATTTGGTATAATTGATAAAACACGTAGGCTATAAAATGTTTTCTTATTAGCATGCCAAACAAACAAACAAACCAGCCCTCACACCAAACATATATAAAACCCACACAGGCCACACAGGGATGCTCCTGACTATAAATAGCTCTCCAAGATTATAGTAGATAATTGTTTCTCCTAAACTCATAGAGCAACAGAAATATAAGCAAAATGAAGAAGCAGAGAAACCAACAGCCCAAGAGAATTCCCCTGATGGAACAAGTAATAAAACAGATCTCTATGGTCTGACACCAAGTTCAAAAGGAGGTAAGGAAGATACTGAAGTAAAGAATTAAGAAAGTGTAGCAACAGAAATGCAGATTACTATAAAAAGGAACTAGAAACTATATGCAGGAGTAAATTGATTTGCCAAGATAAAACCTGAGCTAAAGGCAATGAATAGCAGAATGAATAATGCAGAAAAAAGAAGAAGTGATTTGGAAGACAGAATAATGGAAATTAATCAATCAAAACAGCAGACAGAAAGTTAAAAAAAAAAATGAAAGCAATATAAGAGATCTATGGAATAATACAGGTTTCCCTGATAGCTCAGGGAAAAAAGAGTCCACCTGAAATGCAGGAGACCCTGGTTCAATTCCTGAGTTGTGAAGATCCACTGAAGAAGGGATAGAATACCCACTCCAGTATTCTTGGGCTTCCCTTGTGGCTCAGCTGATAAAGAGTCAGCCAGGAATGTGGGAGACCTGGGTTCGATCCCTGGGTTGGGAAGATCCCCTAGAGAAGGGAAAGACTACTCATGCCAGTATTCTGGCCTGGCTAATTCCATGGACTGTATAGTCCATGGGGTCACAAAGAGTCGCATATGGCTGAGCAACTTTCACTTTCATGGAATAATATAAAGCATGGGATACAGGAAAAGGAGTTCTCAGAGAGAAGTTCATAGTGATACAGACCTTCCTCAAAAAAAAAGCGGGGGGGGGGCAAGAAAAATCTCAAGTAAAATTAAACAACCTAACTTACCACCTCATCAGTCCTGAATATTCTTTGGAAGGACTGAAGCTGAAACTCCAATACTTTGGCCACCCAATGTGAAGAACTGACTCATTAGAAAAGACCCTAATGCTGGGAAAGATTGAAGGCAGGGGGAAAAGGGGATGACAGAGGATGAGACGGCTGGACAGCATCACCGACTCAATGGACATGAGTTGGAGTAAACTCTGGGAGTTGGTGATGGACAGGGAGGCCTGGCGTGCTGCAGTCCGTGGGGTCACAAAGAGTTGGACATGACTGAGCGACTGGACTGACTGAAAAGATTTAGAAAAAGAAGGACAAACAAAAACTAAAGTCAGCAGAAGGGAGGAAATAATAACCATCAGGCAGGAAACAAACAAAATAGAGATTTTTTAAAAAGGGAAAAAAAATCACTAAAACCAAGAGTTAGTTTGAAACAAAACTGACAAACCTCTGGCCAGGCTTACCAAGAAGAGAGCTCCAAATAAAAAATGAAAAAGGAGAAACCTCAACCAATACCACAGAAATACATGAAAAAAAATATATAAGAGAATACTATGAACAATTATATGTCAACAATGACAGCCTACAAGAAATGGACAACTTTCTAGAAGCAGCCCATCAAAACTGAGACAGAGGAGCTAATTTGAACAAACCAATTACTAAAAGAGAAATACAATCTTTAAAAATCAAAACAAACAAAAAACTGCCTACAAACAAAAGCCTAGGACCAGATGGCATCACAGGCAAGAAAGAGCTAATCTGAACAGACCAATCACTAAAAGTGAAATACAATCTTTAAAAATCAAAAATCAAAACAAACAAAAAACTCGCTACAAACAAAAGTCCAGGACCAGATGGCATCACAGCCAAATTCTACCAAATATACAAAGAATTTATACTGATCCTTCTCAAAAGCTTCCAAAAGGCTGAAGAGGAGGGAACATCCCGAAGACATTTTATGAAGCCACCATCAACCTTGATACCAAACCAAAGATAACCACCAAAAAAGAAAATCACAGGTCAATATCTTTGATGACTCTAGATGCAAAAATTCTCAACAAAATATTAGCAAACCAATCCAACAACATATAAAAAGACCATACACCATGACCACGTGGGATTCAATCCAAGTTCACAAGGATGATTCAATATATGTAAATCAATGTAATATACCACATTAAAAAAGAAAAGTCAAAAACCACATGATCATCTTAACAGATGCAGAAAACACATCTGACTAAATTCAACATTCATCCATGATAAAAACCCTTACCAGAGGGTACAAAGGGAACGTATCTCTAAATAATAAAAGCCATTTATGACAAATCCACTGCCAAAATACTCAATGGTGAAAAGTTGAAAACTTGTCTGCTAAAATCTGGAACAAGACAAGGATGCCCACACTAACCACTTCTATTCAATACAGTGTTAAAAGTCCCAACCACAGCAATCAGACAAAAAAAAAAAAAAAAAAGAAATAAAAGGTATCCAAATTGGAAGGGGAAGAGGTAAAACTGTCACTATATGCAGATGACATGACATTATATAGAGAAAATCCTAATGACTCCACACAAAAACTACTAGATCTAGAAAATGAATTCAGCACATTGGCAGGATACAAGATTAACATTCAAAAATTGGTTGCATTTATTTACACTAACAATAAAACATCAGAAAGAGAATGTAAAGAGAATGTAACATCTTTTAAAATCACATCAAAACAACAACCAAAAAAACCCAAACCTAGGAATAAACCTGACCAGGGAAGTGAAAGACTTATACGATGAGAACTATAAAACATTAATAAAGGAAAATTAAACCATGATTCAAAGAAATCCCACACTCCAAAAATTTATATGGAATCATAAAAGACACAGAATTGACAAAGCAATTCTGAAGGGGAAAAAACAAAGCAAGAGGCGTTAACTCTCTCTCTCAGACTTCAGACAACACCAAAGCTACAGTAAAGTGTGGAACTGGTACAAAAACAGGACATTTGGAATCAATGGAAAGTAATAGAGTCCAGAAATAAAGCCACACACCTAAAGTCAGTAAATCTTCAAGAAACATAAAATGGGAAAAGGATAACCTCTTCAGCAAGTGATACATGGAAAGGTGAACAGCTGCATGCAAATCAATGAAGTTAGAACATACACTCACATGATGCACAAAAAACAAGCTCAAAATGGCTCAGAGTTAGAAATAAGACACAACACCATAACACTCCTAGAACAGAGCATGGGCAAAACATTCTCTGACATAAATTACACCAATGTTTTCTTAGGTCAGTTTCCCAAGGCAATAGAAATAAAAACAAAAATAAACAAATGGGACCTAATCAAACTTACAAGCTTTTGCACAGTAAAGGAAACCACTAAAAAAAAAATGAAAAGACAAACTACAGAGAGAAAATATGTGCAAATGATGTCACCGACAAGGGCTTGACCTCCAAAGTATACAAAGAGGCCATACAATTCAACAACAACAACAAAAAAAACAATTAAAAAACCGGCAGAAGACCTTAATAGATATTTCTGCAAAGGAAATATACAGATGGCCAGTAGGCACATGAAAATATGCTCAATATCACTAATTATTAGAGAAATCCAAATCAAAGCTACGAGGTACCACCTCACACCAGTCAGAATAACCAAAATTAAGAAGTGTACAAATAGAGGGCGTGGAGAGAAGAGAACCCTTCTATAGTGTTGATGGGTATGTAAGTTGGCACAGCCACTATGGAAACCAGTATGAAGTTTCTTAAAAAACTAACAACAGAATTACCACATGATCCAGAAATCCTACTCTTGAGCGTATACTTGATAAAACTACAATACCAAAAGACCCTACGTTCATAGCAGTGCTGTTCACAACAGTCAGTACATGGAAATAACCTAAATGTCCATCAACAGATGAATGTATAAAGAACATGTGGTACATATATACAGTGGAATACTACTCAGCCATAAACAAGAATGAAAGTCATCTGCAGCAACATGGATGAAATTAGAGGTTATCATGCTAAGTGAAGTAAGTCAGAAACAGATGAACAGCATTCACTTATACGTGGAATCTAAAATACGGCACAAATGAACCTATCAGCAAGAAAGAAACAGACTCACAGACATAGAAAACAGACTTATGGCTGCCATGGGGCTGGGGGAGGGAGAGGGAAAGCCTGAGTGCTGGGTTAGTAGATGCAAACTATTACAGTTACAATAGATAAACAAGATCCTGCTGTATGGCAGAGAAACCATACCCAATCTCCTGGGATAAACTAGAATGGAAAAGAATACTAAAAAAGAATGTCTTTGTATGTGTAACTGAATCATTCTGCTGTACAGGAGAAATTAGCACAGCACTGTAAATCAACTATACCTTAATTTAAAAAAAACTACAAGTCCTGTACTCTGAAAACTACAAAACGCTGTTAAAAGAAACTAAAGATTTAAATAAATGGAAAGACAACAATGCTCACTGACTGGAAGACTTAATATTATTAAGATGGCAATACTCTCCAAATTGATTTACAGATTCAACACAATCTCCTTCAGATTCCCAGCTTTACAGAAATTGACAAGCTTATCCTAAAACTAATATGGAAATTCAAGGAACCCAGATTAGCCAAAACAGTACTAAGAAAGAAGAACGAAATTGTAGAATTTAACTTTTCCATTTCCAAACTTACTTCAAAGCTATAGTAATCAAGAGAGCATGGAACGAGCATAAGACTAGACATACGGATCAATGGGGCAGAATTGAGGGTCCAGAAATAAACCTTCACATTAAGTCAATTGATTTTCAACAAAGGTGGCAAGGTAACTCAATGGAAACAGAACAATCTTTTTAATAAAAGGTGCTAGAATACCTTGATACTCACAAACAAAAGAACAAAACTGAATCTCTACCTCACCCTATAGTCAAAAATTAACCCAAAATGGATCAAAGATCTAAGTGTTTTAGAGTTAAAACTATAAATTATACACTTACAATCAAAACATAAGTGTAAATCTTTGGGACCTTAGATTGGGCAATGGTTTCTTAGATATGACATCAAAATAGCAAAGATCAAATAAAGTAGACTTCATTAAAATTAAAAACTTCTGTGCTGCAAAGGTTATCATCAAGAAAGTGAAAAGGATGAGAGAAAATGTTTGTAAATCATGTATCTGACAGAGGTCGGCATATAGAATATATAAAGAACTCTTACTACTCAACATTAAAAAGATAAATAATAGGGCATTCCCTGGCAGTCCAGCGGTTAAGACTCTGTACTTCCAGTGCAGAGGGCACGGGCTCCATTTCTGGTCAGGAAACTAATTAAGATGTTGCCTGATGCAGCCAAAAAAAAAAAANTAAGCGTCTTTTAATTTCATGGCTGCAGTCACTATCTGCAGTGATTTTGGAGCCCCGCAAAATAAAGTCTGACATTGTTTCCACTGTTTCTCCATTTATTTCCCATGAGGTGATGGGACCAGATGCCATGATCTTCGTTTTCTGAATGTTGAGCTTTAAGCCAACTTTTTCACTCTCCTCTTTCACCTTCATCAAGAGGCCCTTTATCTCCTCTTCACTTTCTGCCACAAGGGTGTATCATCTGCATATCTGAGGTTATTGATATTTCTCCCGGCAATCTTGATTCCAGCTTGTGTTTCTTCTAGTCCAGCATTTCTCATGGTGTACTCTGCATATAAGTTAAATAAACAGGGTGACAGTATACAGCCTTGAGGCTGTACACTGTTAGCCATTAGGGAAATACAAATTCAAAACATAATGAGACACCACAAAGGTTAATCTTAGATGGGCTAAAATTTAAAAGCCTGATGTTAGTGACAAGTGGAGGAGTTAGAACTTCCATACACTGCTGGTGATAATGCAAGATGGTTTCAGTTTCTTAACAAGTTAAATATAAGCCTATCATTTGATCGAGCCATTCCATTCTTAGATATTTAACCAAGAGAAATGAAAGTATATGTCCATACAAAGACTTGTACACAAATGTTCAAAACGGCTGTACCTGAAACAGCCAAAAACTAGAAACCCAAATGTCCATTAACAAGGGAATGGATAAACAAACTAGTACAGCCATACAGTGGAACACCGCTAGCAATAAAAAGGAACAAACTACTGATAGAGATGTCAGCGGGTTTCCCCAATGGCTCAGTGAGAAAAGAATCCACCTGTAACAGGAGAGACAGATCGACCCCTGGGTCAGGAAGGTCTGCTGGAGGAAGTGGCAACCCACTCCAGTATTCTTGCCTGAAAAATCTCATGGACAGAGGAGCCCAACAAGCTACAGTTCAAAGGGTCACAAAGAGATGGGAGTGAGTGAGCTTTAATATGGATGAATCTCAATAATAGAAGTCCAACAATAAAATGAGTACAATGAAAAACTATGACTCCATTTATATAAACTCAAGACAGTATAAGGTAATTTGTAGTGACAAAAAGCACAGGAGTCAGTGGTTGCCTGGAATGGGGTGAGAGTAGGGGAAGGTGATACCAGGAAGAAATTATTAAAGGGCACAAAGAAACTTTTGGTAGTGATGGATATGTCTATCATTTTGGGTGTGGTGATGCTTTCAGGTAGACATTTTCAAATTATCAAACGTTATACTTTAAATATGCGTAGGGTATTATAAGTCAATACCCTACAATACCTCAATGAAGCTGTTTAAAAAATAAAACCAAATCCGACGTAGTTCAAGTAGCAGTGCCAAACAGCATTTGCAAGTAAACTCCATTTTGGTCATTTGGACAAGTACAAAGATTTATTAACAACAAATTTGTATTTAAAAAAACAAAACTAAGACTACCCCAGGCTCCATCCCTACAAAAGTAGAACCTGGATTACTCTGAAAGTCTCATTCATCTTTCTATTTGCCTTATGATTTTGAGACAAGAAGAGAGTATTAAAGATAGTTCATTCTACAGTACTGATCACTACATAATATGAACTTTCCAGTTCCTACTCAAACATTTGATTCTATAATTTTATGGAACTACTAATAAACTTTTCAAACATCACTTCCAGAATGCTTACCCTGCAGGATGCCAAACTAACTTCTGCAATAAGAGTAGCCTACTGTCTTCTGCAAAATACAAGCAATTCATTTCAATCTGAATATTTATTTTCAAAGCTCTAGTCTGTATAACCTTCCTAAATTTTCTGTGCAGAATAATTTATTAAGTTTTAAAAAACTTAATACATAATTTTGAGTTCATATAAACAAAGTCACAAAAATTATTAGGAAAACAAAGCCTGTCAGTATACTAAACATGAAGTACAAATATATATGAGGGAGGGAATTAGAACTTTTTATTTCTTGAGCAACTGATGAATATTCCAATGATACATGGATTCTTTAACATGTTACTGAATAAATGTTTTGTAGATATTTAGAAATACTGATTACCACAAGGCAGTGTGCATTCAACAAATATTTTGAGTACCTACTGTGTGTCCAGGCACTGCAATGAATGAGCCGTACCCACCACCCTCCAGCAAATTCATACCTTAAAATCCTAAACCCCAATATGGCAGTATTAGGAGTCAGGGCCTTCGGCAGCTAAACAGTTCTTGAAAGTGGAGCCCCCTTGAATGGGAGTTATGCCCTTATGAGAGAACAAAAGTGAAGTCGCTCAGCTGTATCTGACTCTTGCGACACCACAGACTGTAGCCTGCCACGCTCCTCTGTCCATGGGATTTTCCAGGCAAGAATACTGGAGTGGGTTGCCATTTCCTTCTCTGGAGGATTTTCCCGACCCAGGGATTGAACCCAGGTCTCCTGCAGTGCAAGCAGACTCCTTATCGTCTAAGCCAGCCAGGGAAGCCCTATGAGGGAACAAAGTAGCCCTCTTTCTGCTTTGTGACGATACAGTAAGATACAGCCTGGAAGAGGGTCCTCACCACAATCCAATCATGCTGGCATCCTGATCTCAGACTCAAGAAATACACTTGTTGTAAGTCACTCAGTCTATGGCCACTTGCTCTTTGTGACCCCACAAACTGTAGCCCACCAGGCTCCTCTGTCCATGGGATTTTCCCCACAAGCATACTGGAATGGGCTGCCATTTCCTCCTCCAGGGGATCATCCAGACCCAAGGATCTAATCTGCATCTCCTTCACTGCAGGCAGATTCTCTGCCTCTGAGCCACAGGGGAAGCCCTCAGTCTACAAGTACTTTATTACAATTGCCCAAACTGACTGACAGAGGCATAGTGCTGGGTGTCAAGACCAAGCAAGGTCAGATGAATTAATTCTGACGAGTGTTTCTGGGGAAAACTAAACTTTTATAAGTTTACCAAAACTAAACTTATGGTAGACAGATTTCAGCAAGATAAATGCAGTAACATCAATATCATTATAGATAAAGCAGAAAATTCTGCCAAAGGCAGCCTGCAGCACAATTAAAGAGTCAAATCATAGCTACTTAATAGCTATGTAATCTTGAGCATAACACTTAACCTTTCTGGGCTTGGTCAGGAAAAAGACATGGTTTGTCTGGATGAAAGATATACTAAAAATATACACATACAGTCAAAAATAAACTAAAAATACACACATATATGGACACACATGCACACACATTCTTATTTTTTGGAGGACAAATTTGATTTAAATGCACATGCCCTTTAATNAGCTATGTAATCTTGAGCATAACACTTAACCTTTCTGGGCTTGGTCAGGAAAAAGACATGGTTTGTCTGGATGAAAGATAAACTAAAAATATACACATACAGTCAAAAATAAACTAAAAATACACACATATATGGATACACATGCACACACATTCTTATTTTTTGGAGGACAAATTTGATTTAAATGCACATGCCCTTTAATTCAACTATTTGCAATTCCATGTTCAAGATTCTAAACTATAGAAGTATTCATACTAATAAATGAAGTCAACGCATAAGGTGTTTGCTAGTGTTATGAGTGTGAGTGTTAGTTGCTCAGCCGTGTCTGCTCTTTGTGATCCCATGGACTGTAGCCCACCAGGCTTCTCTGTCCATAGAATTCTTCAGACAAGAATACTGGAGTGGGTAGTCATTCCCTTCTCCAGGGAATCTTCCCAATTCAGGGATCAAACCCAGGTCTCCTACACTGCAGGCAGATTCTTTACCGTCTAAGCTCGAGGGATATAACGCTAAATAAAAGCAATTTAAAGTCCTTCAATAGGGGAAAGGTTTAGTAAACTGCAGAATGTCTACCAGAAAATAACAGAATGTCTACCTAAAAGGGATGAAGCGGATCCAGATGTGGCTGACATAGATAGTATCTATATAATGGTGTCGCTAAGTCGCTTTAGTTGTGTCTGACTCTGTGCAACCCCATAGACAGCAGCCCACCAGGTTCCACCATCCCTGGGATTCTCTAGGCAAGAATACTGGAGTGGGTTGCCATTTCCTTCTCCAACCCATGAAAGTGAAAAGTCAAAGTGAAGTCGCTCAGTCGTGTCCGACTCTTAGCGACCCCATGGATTGCAGCCTACCAGGCTCCTCCATCCATGGGATTTTCCAGGCAAGAGTACTGGAGTGGGGTGCCATTGCCTTCTCCAATACAATGGTGTTAACAAACTACAAATACTTCTTTCAGGTTTTGTCTGTATAACAGTCTTAGGAGCCAGATGGTCTGAGTTCACACATCTGCTCTATCACTTTCTCACTCATCAACACAAATTCCTGAATCTCTATAAACTTCAGTTTTTTCGTCTGTTAGGTGGGGACAGTTATAGAATCTATCTTAGAGTGTTACTGTACAAATTAAGCAAAACGTGACAATCATTAAGTGTTCAATAAGTGTTAGGTATTATTTCCCATTACACAAAGTTTTGCTTTGTTGTTGCTGTTAATGGTTAAACCTATCAATCTTTTCCTGCAGGACTTCTCAATTTTGGCTTCCCTACCAGAAATAATTCTAGTATAAAATTTTTTTCCTCAAATAGTCAATTCGTACAATTTGTTAAATAATCCATGCTCTTGACACTAATTTGAAATGCCACTTTAATCAAAGCAAAATTCCTACATATATGGAAGTCTATTTCTGGCCTCTAAATAAGGGATTAGCAAACATTTTAGGTAAAGGGTCAAGCAGTAAATAGCACAACCAGTCAACTCTGCCTCACAGCACAAAGGCAGCCATAGAAAATGAGTGAATGGGAAAGGTGTGTTCTAAAGGATGCTGAAATTTTAACTTCATATAATTTTCATGTTACAAACTATTCTTTTTTTCTCAAGCACTTAAAAATATAAAAGCCACTCTTAGGTCACAGATCGTATGAAAGTAGGATCAAGTCTGGTGGTCAGCCATGCTCTAAACCCTTACAAATTTTTACTTTCTTAAAAATGTTTTATATGTATAAAATTCCACAAAACAATATATGTAATAAAAAGGTTAAATACAATATAAAGGCATACAGTGGCACCTAGTCTTCTAACCCAGAGGCTGGGTTCCCTTCTCTAGTTTTTGTGTATTCTTCTAAATCCATTGACATTATTAAAATCTCAGCAGAAATAGTCTTATATATGTATATATAACTTTCCACATGTGAATTCATCTTCAGGATAAATCCCTGGAAATGGAACTTTCCAGCTGGGACAAATTTCCATAAAGCATTCATTTCAAACAGTAATTGGTCAGTTATCTATAGCTTCTCCCTTACTCGGGATAAACTTTCCAACATGCTTTATCTATTATCCATCTTCCCAATTAACTTTAAAATCATGTCAAATATCTGTTCCAGATTACAGACTTAAAAACTATACACGCTGGCTTATGACTTCTTCTTTTGCATTGCATTAAACTTCTTGGCTAGCTAGCAATGCCTTGGAATAAAGAAATACATTTTACTGTTTTCCTTCATTACTGTTTCTTGAATTCCAAATGTATTTTTCTTGGATTAATTTTTCATTTGATATAGTTCATCCTGAGACGTTCCAAGTGGGTCTGGGTAAAAATGATTTTATTTTGCCACTATTTTGAATGAGAGTTTGGTGAGAAATAAGATTCTGAATTCAAAACATGTCCAATGTGGTGGGGGGTGGGACGGAATGCTCAGTGAGAGCTTTTCTGGGGGAGGAGCCACAATGCAAGGCATGTGCAATCTTAGCTCCCCATCCAGGGATGGAACTCTTGCCTTCTGCACTGGAAGCCTGGAGTCTTAACCAATGGACCACCAGGGAAGTTCTTTTTCCAACACTCATGTTTTAATATTCAAGAACTGACTGTGTATTTTCAGGCCAGCTGGTATATATTCAGTAGGTATGTGACTGTGCTGACTGTGCTCAGCTGCTCAGTCATGTCTGACTCTTTGCAACCCCATGGACTGTAGCCCACCAGGCTCCTCTATCCATGGGACTGTCCCAACAAGATTACTGGAGTGGGTTGCCATTTCCTCCTCTGGGGATCTTCCCCACCCAGGGACCATACACACATCTACTGCATATCTTGCATATCCTGCACTGCAGGCAGATTCTTCACCACTGAGCCACTAGGGGAGCCATACCTTCCCAAATCTGGGCATATTAATATTTATATTAAAGTTTTCTTCTTCTTTTTCTTACATGAACTCCATTGTTTCAGGTCCAGTCCTTTGTGTTTTGTTCAGTCAGGGGTATCTTTCATGTGCTACCATTTCCCACAAATGTTTAATGATCTTTGTGGTCTGTTTCCATTATAAATGTATCACTATCTCAGCACAGGTGGAAACCACTGTACTCCTGTAGTAAATTCACAATTGTAACTAACCTTATAATTCAATTTTACATTTATACGCATAACTTTGTGCAGTATGACAACAACGTTAAGTGTTTGACTTGCAATCCTATGACTCTTCAATCCATTTTTAGTCACCTTCTTTCGGGTGTTTCATTTCCCCTAACAACCACTAACTTGAGTAACACAGTTCTTACCTAAGTGTTATACAACAAATTTCAGGGACAAAACGGCACCAGCTCTTATCCAACAGACTTAACTAAGGGACAGTTAAATAATGACAGTCATAGATGTGCAATCCAAGGAGTAAATAATATGGTAATAAATCACTTAAGTCTTGAAAATATTAATGGTTATGCTTTTTACCAATCTTTAATGTTACAAAAGTTAAGATAACAAATTATACTCTTTAAAAAAGGAAGACTCCAGGATGGTTAAAAAGTAATTTTCCATCCACTTTATAATTTAGCCATTCCACAGCTGACAGAGAGGTTCACTAAGACATTTGTAAGAATGTTCATAGCAGTCTTCAAAATACACAGTATAGACTGGAAACAAAAAGATCAACCAACAGAGTAGTCATATGCAATGGATTCTACACACAATAAAAAAGAACAAACTACTGACGCATGAAACATTATGGGTGAAACTCACAAGCAGTATGCAGAGTATACTCTATGAGTCAATTAATATAAAACCCCAACTAAACAAAACTAATAGATGACAGAAATACTGATGAGGGGGCGGGCACAGGGGTATAACTGACTTAGAAGCAGCAGGGAGAAACTCCTGGAATGATGGAAACGTTTCATAGGTATATAATATGATGTGGCTGGTGGTTGCAAAACTTAATACATAAAAGTTAACTGAGCTGTACAACTAAGATTCATGCACTTTATGACTTCATAAATATTTTATATCTCAATCAAAAAGTTAAGAAAAAATGTAATTTCCAAACTGATGGACTAAAACTGTGTTATGTAAAAATTCTCTGAGCCACAAATACTGGATATCCAAAATCCTTTTTACATTCTTTAAATCATAAGACAATTTAAAACAAACAGTATCAGAATAATAATACAAAACCAACGTTAACATTCTCAGTCATAAGATACTTCGGAGTCCTACTTCCACATTTGAAGTACTATTTTAATACAACATTAATTCCAGCAAAAATGAAGGCCCAGCTCCTGAGAACCATCAGTAACAGTTAAATATCCAGACATCACATATAAATCTGAAAAGCAGGCTGAAGGATAAAAGCTTAAGATTTACAATCAAATTTTCATTCTGCCAATAACATCATCATCATCAAAAGCCTCACTATGGCGTTTACAAACTATTCCTCTGCAAGTTGCTCTGGAATAGTATAATTTTCAAGGTGAAGTCTGAAAATGCAAGAGGTTTCCCGTCCCTTGGTCTCCTCGGCCCCACTCATTGCTCCAGAAATGTGCGTCTTTCAAAGGCGCCTAGCGTTTGGCAGAAAGCGAGGCTGCCGCCAGAGAATACTAATTTAACGCAATAAAGAGGTAACAGCTGACTACAAAGTTTATCCACTGAGGGGAGCAGAGACAGTGGTGTACTGGTTTTTTTAAAAAGTGATAAAAATAACACACGCAAACCAACGGTCTCTGGCAGCACTGTTCATAAAAAGACAACTCAAACCGCTCCGAAAAACCGCAGCTTTTCCTGACACGGGAGCCGACTCCGGAGGGCTTGTCCGTGCGGCGACCCCACGCGGACAGGACCCCCGGAGAGCTCGTCCGTGAGGTGACCCGACCAGGACCGAGACCCACAGTCCGGGACCCGCGCCCCCGCGCCCTGGAAGCTGCAGGCCGGTGAGCCAGGAGGGCTGGGTACTCACCGCGTTCACCCATCCGCTCGCGGCGGCAGTTGCCCTGCCGCCAGCTCTCCAGCCGCAGGCACTACTGGGCGGCGCCCGGCTCTCTGAGGCCGCCGCCGCCTCACCTCCCACCCTCGGGGCGCGCCGCCGCGCCGCCAACCTCCACTTCCGGCGCGCGCGAGGAAATGGGGCCGCCGCCGCGGAGCGATCTCGCCACGCCCACGCCCGCCCCGGCCCCGCCCCCGCCCCATCCGC
>SJYW01001345.1:527085-573178 GCA_006410735.1 Raphicerus campestris
CGGCCCCGCCCCCGCCCCATCCGCGCCCAGAGCTTGGCAGAGAAAGCGCAATAGCATCCAGTACTGATTATAATCCATGATCTGTTACACATATGCCGGTGTGCGTGACCGCAAGTGTGTAGCTCAAAAAACGATTTGTGGAGGCTGGGAGAGTGCGGGAGGCAGGAAACCGCTTTTGCCCTAGGAAGCGTCTACAAGGACGGGAGTACAACCAGCTTGGGCCGGACGGCTGGCTTTGCAAAAGGGAGGGACCCAGCAGAGGATGGCAGTGCTGATCCTGCCCGGGAAACCTGACTTGGGAGACCAAGGGGGCGATAAGTGCCTGCGTGGGAAGTGAGCTGAGGACTGACAGGTCGTCAGAGGTGTCTGAGCATCATCAGGAGTGCTGGGCTGCGTGTTTAGCCCCAGCGAGGAAGCCCTGGCTGCCTGTCACTCCATTTCTTTGGCCCTTAATTTCCTTGTATGTGAAAGGAGAGGATTGGGGTAGATTTTATGGAAAATGACTTCGAGGTCTGACATTGCTTGACTTCAGTGGGTGCGGGGGGAGAAGAGCCCTCCTTGACATTCCTGCCGCTCACTTGCTGTTTCAGACACATCCCCAAGGCACCTTATCAGGCCCCAAGCTGAGCAGCAGAGGAGATACCGGGCATCTGCCCTTGTCTGGGCAGGACATGCCTGTGCTAAGAGGGCTTAGGTCTCTTATCTGGGCTCTACTTTTCCCCATTTGGTTACCTTGGCAGGCTTCGTGGACTTAAGCCTCTTCAAGCCTCAGTTTTCTCAACTATGTTATGGGGACAATAACACAGCATGTACTTCCTAAGATTGTTGTGAGGATTAAACGAAATTTTGTATTTGAAGTGTTTGGCACTGTGCCTAGCAGGTATGTGGTAGGCAGAGCTCATGGCTATCATGAAGTGCATTATTAGCTAGAGCAGAAGTCTGGGGTGACTGGGGGGGTGCCTTCTGTAGGAGTGGTGGTGTTCTGTGTGTTAGTCCCTCAGCCGTGTCCAACTTTTTGCGACCCCATGGATTGGGGCCCACCAGGTTCCTCTGTCCATGGGGTTTTCCAGGTAAGAATGCTGGAGTGGGTTGCCATTCCCTTCTCCAGGGGATCTTCCAAACCCAGGGATTGAACCCAGGTCTCCCAAAGAGTCTTGCAGGCAGACTCTTTGCCACTAGGGTAGGTCACACTAGGTGGTATTCTGAGGGGTTTCCTAATGACCGCTGTCTTTACTGGATGATGGTTGTTGGGATGTCTTTAAGCCAGATGTTTTCCGTGGATATGTCCTGTGGAAAATCCCATGGGTAAGAGAGTCTGGAAGTCTACTTCTAAGCCAGGCTTGTAGAATATCCAGTCTCTACCCAACTTCAAGGTCTCATTCTGCTCTCCTATCATTTCTGAACAAATGAAAACATTTACAGTTCTGACACCCTTTCCCCCTCAGCCTAACTCAAAGGTAAAGAATTCATCTAGTTATAGACTCCATGGGTCTCTAAGCTTCTGAGAATAAGGGTCATGTCTTTTGTCTCCCAGGACTTTGCACATAGTGGTCAATAAATATATATTGAATTGGTTAAAATAACACATAATGATCCCTCTCTTTTCCAGAATCTCTACCATTTGACCAACTTCTAGAGCAGATGACATGCCTGATATTTTCTGCTTGCCACAACTACACTTTGGTCTGGTTGCCTGGTCATGCTCTAGGGATAGTCTCTTGATACCTCTATGGAATAGGTTATGGTCTTCAGTTTACAACAGGGAAAGCAGAAACTCAAGAGAAGACACTGCAGAGGCTCTCTCAGTGCAGGATCTGGCATGAAATCATAGCAGTGTATCATTTCTTTAAAACTGTTCTTTGAATCCTCCATTANAGGGGGCGATAAGTGCCTGCGTGGGAAGTGAGCTGAGGACTGACAGGTCGTCAGAGGTGTCTGAGCATCATCAGGAGTGCTGGGCTGCGTGTTTAGCCCCAGCGAGGAAGCCCTGGCTGCCTGTCACTCCATTTCTTTGGCCCTTAATTTCCTTGTATGTGAAAGGAGAGGATTGGGGTAGATTTTATGGAAAATGACTTCGAGGTCTGACATTGCTTGACTTCAGTGGGTGCGGGGGGAGAAGAGCCCTCCTTGACATTCCTGCCGCTCACTTGCTGTTTCAGACACATCCCCAAGGCACTTTATCAGGCCCCAAGCTGAGCAGCAGAGGAGATACCGGGCATCTGCCCTTGTCTGGGCAGGACATGCCTGTGCTAAGAGGGCTTAGGTCTCTTATCTGGGCTCTACTTTTCCCCATTTGGTTACCTTGGCAGGCTTCGTGGACTTAAGCCTCTTCAAGCCTCAGTTTTCTCAACTATGTTATGGGGACAATAACACAGCATGTACTTCCTAAGATTGTTGTGAGGATTAAACGAAATTTTGTATTTGAAGTGTTTGGCACTGTGCCTAGCAGGTATGTGGTAGGCAGAGCTCATGGCTATCATGAAGTGCATTATTAGCTAGAGCAGAAGTCTGGGGTGACTTGGGGGGTGCCTTCTGTAGGAGTGGTGGTGTTCTGTGTGTTAGTCGCTCAGCCGTGTCCAACTTTTTGCGACCCCATGGATTGGGGCCCACCAGGTTCCTCTGTCCATGGGGTTTTCCAGGTAAGAATACTGGAGTGGGTTGCCATTCCCTTCTCCAGGGGATCTTCCCAACCCAGGGATTGAACCCAGGTCTCCCATATTGCAGGCAGACTCTTTGCCACTAGGGTAGGTCACACTAGGAGATATTCTGAGGGGTTTCCTAATGACCGCTGTCTTTACTGGATGATGGTTGTTGGGATGTCTTTAAGCCAGATGTTTTCCGTGGATATGTCCTGTGGAAAATCCCATGGGTAAGAGAGTCTGGAAGTCTACTTCTAAGCCAGGCTTGTAGAATATCCAGTCTCTACCCAACTTCAAGGTCTCATTCTGCTCTCCTATCATTTCTGAACAAATGAAAACATTTACAGTTCTGACACCCTTTCCCCCTCAGCCTAACTCAAAGGTAAAGAATTCATCTAGTTATAGACTCCATGGGTCTCTAAGCTTCTGAGAATAAGGGTCATGTCTTTTGTCTCCCAGGACTTTGCACATAGTAGTCAATAAATATATATTGAATTGGTTAAAATAACACATAATGATCCCTCTCTTTTCCAGAATCTCTACCATTTGACCAACTTCTAGAGCAGATGACATGCCTGATATTTTCTGCTTGCCACAACTACACTTTGGTCTGGTTGCCTGGTCATGCTCTAGGGATAGTCTCTTGATACCTCTATGGAATAGGTTATGGTCTTCAGTTTACAACAGGGAAAGCAGAAACTCAAGAGAAGACACTGCAGAGGCTCTCTCAGTGCAGGATCTGGCATGAAATCATAGCAGTGTATCATTTCTTTAAAACTGTTCTTTGAATCCTCCATTAGAATTGTTTTAAAAATACAATTTAGGTTATGCCATCAATGAATTTAAATTGTAAGCTTATTAACTGCCAAATCATACACTGCTAAGTCACTTCAGTCGTGTTCGACTCTGTGCGACCCCGTAGACGGCAGCCCACCAGTCTCCCCCGTCCCTGGGATTCTCCAGGCAAGAACACTGGAGTGGGTTGCCATTTCCTTCTCCAATGCATGAAAGTGAAAAGTGAAAGTGAAGTGACTCAGTTGTATCCAACTCTTAGCGACCCCATGGACTGCAGCCCACCAGGCTCCTCTGTCCATGGGATTTTCCAGGCAAGAGTACTGGAGTGGAGTGCCATCGCCTTCCCCAAAATCATACACTAAATGTATGTAATTTGAATTTAGAGAGAAGATAATGCATAATTCAAATTCTATGGTAGATAATGGGTGATATACTGGGGCTTATAAAATAAGTAGTTCCCCTGGGAAAAATACTAAAGTGCAACTGTGGTATGATTAGTATCAGAAGGATGTAGTTGAAAGAACCCTAAAACCTCCCACCAATCTCTGAGGATTTTCTTTTAAAGTATAGAGCTTTCCTCAGCCTGCTTTTGCATGTGTGTGTGCGTGCTCAGTCGTGTCCAACTCTGTGCTTCCACGGACTATAGCCTGCCAGTTCCTCTAACCATGGGATTATCTCAGCAAGAATACTACAGTGTGTTGCTGTTTTCTCCTCCAAGGGATCTTCCTGACCCAGGGGTCGAACCTGCAAATCCAGCATTGGCAGGTGGATGCCTTACCACTGAGCCATCTGGGAAACCCAGCCTGCCTTTGAGTCTTTGCCAAAAGTAAGTGATGGGTCTGACCCCCTTTCTATGGCAAGCTCTGAATAAATAGCCTTTGCCTGTTTCACTGGGGCAGTCTTCATTTGGATCATTTTCCTGGTGGCCCCACCAAGATATGGTCTGCATCATAGTCTGCTTGTTGCCTCAGACTGCAGCCTTCAAGCAGATGTGGTGCACGTGGCTTCCTTGTACCTTGCAGTTCTTCATTTGGGGTCTTACCTCTGCTCTCTTTATGTTAGATTCCTGGGCTATTTAGTTGCAGTTTGGTACTCAGGTTTGGCTGTTGATTCCCATTTGACTGGCATCTTTGATAGAATCAGGTCATTCTTTTGCATCCTTTTTGCTGTCTTTTGTGTTTCTGTTTTGTGTTGTACTGTCTTAAAGTGTTGTCAGAAGGAGAGTTATGGTGCAGAACACAGGCAGAGCCTCCTCCACCTGTGAGCCTAGGCTTTATCCACTAGGACAAACTTTGTTGCAGTTGTCAGTAAAACTGAATGGGGTTCTTCCATCTCAATTATGTGTCCTAAGAGACATGAGGTGCACAAGCATAACATTCCTACCTGATGTTGCCGGCTTTCATCGTGTTCCCTAAGTCTAATTCCTCTCCTCCTCCAGAAAACCTCCTGCTTCTTATATTGTTTATTTGCAACNAGGGGGCGATAAGTGCCTGCGTGGGAAGTGAGCTGAGGACTGACAGGTCGTCAGAGGTGTCTGAGCATCATCAGGAGTGCTGGGCTGCGTGTTTAGCCCCAGCGAGGAAGCCCTGGCTGCCTGTCACTCCATTTCTTTGGCCCTTAATTTCCTTGTATGTGAAAGGAGAGGATTGGGGTAGATTTTATGGAAAATGACTTCGAGGTCTGACATTGCTTGACTTCAGTGGGTGCGGGGGGAGAAGAGCCCTCCTTGACATTCCTGCCGCTCACTTGCTGTTTCAGACACATCCCCAAGGCACTTTATCAGGCCCCAAGCTGAGCAGCAGAGGAGATACCGGGCATCTGCCCTTGTCTGGGCAGGACATGCCTGTGCTAAGAGGGCTTAGGTCTCTTATCTGGGCTCTACTTTTCCCCATTTGGTTACCTTGGCAGGCTTCGTGGACTTAAGCCTCTTCAAGCCTCAGTTTTCTCAACTATGTTATGGGGACAATAACACAGCATGTACTTCCTAAGATTGTTGTGAGGATTAAACGAAATTTTGTATTTGAAGTGTTTGGCACTGTGCCTAGCAGGTATGTGGTAGGCAGAGCTCATGGCTATCATGAAGTGCATTATTAGCTAGAGCAGAAGTCTGGGGTGACTTGGGGGGTGCCTTCTGTAGGAGTGGTGGTGTTCTGTGTGTTAGTCGCTCAGCCGTGTCCAACTTTTTGCGACCCCATGGATTGGGGCCCACCAGGTTCCTCTGTCCATGGGGTTTTCCAGGTAAGAATACTGGAGTGGGTTGCCATTCCCTTCTCCAGGGGATCTTCCCAACCCAGGGATTGAACCCAGGTCTCCCATATTGCAGGCAGACTCTTTGCCACTAGGGTAGGTCACACTAGGAGATATTCTGAGGGGTTTCCTAATGACCGCTGTCTTTACTGGATGATGGTTGTTGGGATGTCTTTAAGCCAGATGTTTTCCGTGGATATGTCCTGTGGAAAATCCCATGGGTAAGAGAGTCTGGAAGTCTACTTCTAAGCCAGGCTTGTAGAATATCCAGTCTCTACCCAACTTCAAGGTCTCATTCTGCTCTCCTATCATTTCTGAACAAATGAAAACATTTACAGTTCTGACACCCTTTCCCCCTCAGCCTAACTCAAAGGTAAAGAATTCATCTAGTTATAGACTCCATGGGTCTCTAAGCTTCTGAGAATAAGGGTCATGTCTTTTGTCTCCCAGGACTTTGCACATAGTAGTCAATAAATATATATTGAATTGGTTAAAATAACACATAATGATCCCTCTCTTTTCCAGAATCTCTACCATTTGACCAACTTCTAGAGCAGATGACATGCCTGATATTTTCTGCTTGCCACAACTACACTTTGGTCTGGTTGCCTGGTCATGCTCTAGGGATAGTCTCTTGATACCTCTATGGAATAGGTTATGGTCTTCAGTTTACAACAGGGAAAGCAGAAACTCAAGAGAAGACACTGCAGAGGCTCTCTCAGTGCAGGATCTGGCATGAAATCATAGCAGTGTATCATTTCTTTAAAACTGTTCTTTGAATCCTCCATTAGAATTGTTTTAAAAATACAATTTAGGTTATGCCATCAATGAATTTAAATTGTAAGCTTATTAACTGCCAAATCATACACTGCTAAGTCACTTCAGTCGTGTTCGACTCTGTGCGACCCCGTAGACGGCAGCCCACCAGTCTCCCCCGTCCCTGGGATTCTCCAGGCAAGAACACTGGAGTGGGTTGCCATTTCCTTCTCCAATGCATGAAAGTGAAAAGTGAAAGTGAAGTGACTCAGTTGTATCCAACTCTTAGCGACCCCATGGACTGCAGCCCACCAGGCTCCTCTGTCCATGGGATTTTCCAGGCAAGAGTACTGGAGTGGAGTGCCATCGCCTTCCCCAAAATCATACACTAAATGTATGTAATTTGAATTTAGAGAGAAGATAATGCATAATTCAAATTCTATGGTAGATAATGGGTGATATACTGGGGCTTATAAAATAAGTAGTTCCCCTGGGAAAAATACTAAAGCGCAACTGTGGTATGATTAGTATCAGAAGGATGTAGTTGAAAGAACCCTAAAACCTCCCACCAATCTCTGAGGATTTTCTTTTAAAGTATAGAGCTTTCCTCAGCCTGCTTTTGCATGTGTGTGTGCGTGCTCAGTCGTGTCCAACTCTGTGCTTCCACGGACTATAGCCTGCCAGTTCCTCTAACCATGGGATTATCTCAGCAAGAATACTACAGTGTGTTGCTGTTTTCTCCTCCAAGGGATCTTCCTGACCCAGGGGTCGAACCTGCAAATCCAGCATTGGCAGGTGGATGCCTTACCACTGAGCCATCTGGGAAACCCAGCCTGCCTTTGAGTCTTTGCCAAAAGTAAGTGATGGGTCTGACCCCCTTTCTATGGCAAGCTCTGAATAAATAGCCTTTGCCTGTTTCACTGGGGCAGTCTTCATTTGGATCATTTTCCTGGTGGCCCCACCAAGATATGGTCTGCATCATAGTCTGCTTGTTGCCTCAGACTGCAGCCTTCAAGCAGATGTGGTGCACGTGGCTTCCTTGTACCTTGCAGTTCTTCATTTGGGGTCTTACCTCTGCTCTCTTTATGTTAGATTCCTGGGCTATTTAGTTGCAGTTTGGTACTCAGGTTTGGCTGTTGATTCCCATTTGACTGGCATCTTTGATAGAATCAGGTCATTCTTTTGCATCCTTTTTGCTGTCTTTTGTGTTTCTGTTTTGTGTTGTACTGTCTTAAAGTGTTGTCAGAAGGAGAGTTATGGTGCAGAACACAGGCAGAGCCTCCTCCACCTGTGAGCCTAGGCTTTATCCACTAGGACAAACTTTGTTGCAGTTGTCAGTAAAACTGAATGGGGTTCTTCCATCTCAATTATGTGTCCTAAGAGACATGAGGTGCACAAGCATAACATTCCTACCTGATGTTGCCGGCTCTCATCGTGTTCCCTAAGTCTAATTCCTCTCCTCCTCCAGAAAACCTCCTGCTTCTTATATTGTTTATTTGCAACACCAACCAGCTCTTGGGTCTATCTCTCTAAATGGCATAACTTCACCAAAGATGTTCTGGGCCTTCAGTGGCCACTCTGAGGAACACTGACTTTGAACAAGTTTGTTTATTTGAGAAATGCATTTGAAATTATGCACCAAAAAATAACGGGGAACAGAATCAGCCTGCTTATGAGTAGAGGAATCCTCTGGAATCTCACAAATAGTCCCCAATACTCTGGTGTATATTTAATATTGCATTATTTTTGGTGCATGCCCCAGATAAATACTGAAACCGAACCTGACACTCCATGGGCTCACAATTCCACTGTTATGGGAAAATAATCAGAAGAGAACCTATTCAAGTTCATATAGATCCTACCAAACCATTCCTTAAACTTCCCCAATAACCCTTGAAACTGTAAGCAGAGTAAGGGATCCAACTGATACCCTGCCATTGTAATATGCCCACATTACAAGGACAGGTTTAAGACCACAGGACTATCAATAAAATTGTTACTCCTCACTTCTTAATTCAAATACCATCCTGTTACTCCTCACTCAAATACCATACTTTCTGTAGTGAATCTTTGCTTAGCTTTTTCAGTATGCTTCTAGATCAAGACTCAATCAATTGCTTTCTTTGTGTTTGCATGGTAAAATATACATAACATAAAATTCACAATTTTATCCATTTTAGAGTGTACAGTTCAGTAGCATTAAGTACATTCACTGTACTTAATGTACAGTGAATGTACTTAATCACCAACCATCACCAACATGTCTAGAACTTTTTCATCACCTCAAAACTCAAACTCTACCAATTAAACACTAACTTGCGATTTTCCCTCCCCCCACCACTGGCAACCACCATTTGACTTTCTGTACCTAAGAATTTGACTGCTATAAGTACCTCATGTAAGTGGAAAAATCTAGTGTTTGTCTCTTTGTGGTCTGTCTTATTTCCCTTAGCATAACATTTTCAAGCTTCATCCATGTTGCAGCACATGTCAGAATTTCATGCCTTTTTAAGGCTGAATAATAACAATCAATACCTTTTCTGCCTTCATCTGGGAGGGAATATGTTATAGCAGTGAAACTTTAGGGCATCAATCCTTGGGTTCACGTTTCACAACTAAGAAGTAATCTGGAATTCCACATAATTGGAAGGCTATTCCAATAGAGGACCTCAAACTGAGGATTCTGAGACCCCCAAAAGTAGCTGATCTTCAGAAGCAGAGAGCTGACTCAAGACCTTTAGAACAAGCAGACAACCTAGGGTAGTGCGCAAGATATAGAATAGTTCTCCCTAAGATGTTAGATCAAAACCCTGTCTAATTCTTGTATGTGTGTGTGTGTTTATTGGCTTGCTTATTCTTATTCTCATTTTCTGTAGATCTCTGGTTGTTCTTTACCAATAATGACCCTTTTCCTCTCCTGTCTTTTCTCTTTATTACAATGGTTATGTCCGAACATACTCATTCTAACGCCATTGATAGATTATCCCAAGTAGCCACTGCCCTAGATCTTAAACTGACTGCTGAGTCTACCCTCCATCTCGAGACCCCAGTGATGAAAACCACAAGGCAGCTATTCTCTCATCAAAGGAGACAATAAGAATTACAGCTGATGGCAGCTCCATTTGCAGCAACATGGAAAACGACCTTAAACAAGTTCACCCGTGACTTTCCTTGNTGGTTGTCCTTTACCAATAATGACCCTTTTCCTCTCCTGTCTTTTCTCTTTATTACAATGGTTATGTCCGAACATACTCATTCTAACGCCATTGATAGATTATCCCAAGTAGCCACTGCCCTAGATCTTAAACTGACTGCTGAGTCTACCCTCCATCTC
Organism: Raphicerus campestris; assembly: GCA_006410735.1. Taxonomy (NCBI): domain Eukaryota; kingdom Metazoa; phylum Chordata; class Mammalia; order Artiodactyla; family Bovidae; genus Raphicerus; species Raphicerus campestris. Next base: position 536,857 of record SJYW01001345.1, read on the forward strand.
GAGACCCCAGTGATGAAAACCACAAGGCAGCTATTCTCTCATCAAAGGAGACAATAAGAATTACAGCTGATGGCAGCTCCATTTGCAGCAACATGGAAAACGACCTTAAACAAGTTCACCCGTGACTTTGTGTCCTGCTTTATCAGGAAAAAACAAAAACCATTATTACAATCTAGGTAACTGCCAGACCTTAGCTTTGAATTCAGTGACTTTCACAGAGTGATAAGTCAAATATTTGCCACCTGTAAAAGACCAATAGCGATCCAAACATGTAGTGCAACTCATGTAAGCCCTGGTTCCAGCCTTCTGTTATGAGTAACTTCTTTCCTAGATCTCCATTGTCCCTACCAGAAATTACGTCTTTTGTAATCAGGATGCCTGGTCCTGTTTGCTTTGGGCTTCCCTGGTGGCTCAGCAGTAAAGAATCCACCTGCAATGCAGGAGACGCCAGAGATGCAGGTTAGATCCCCGGATCGGGAAGATCCCCTGGAGGAGAGTATGGCAACCCACTCCAGTTTTCTCGCCTGGAGGATCCCACAGACAGGGGAGCCTGGTAGGCTACAGTCCATAGAGTTGCAGAGTCAGACACGACTGAAGTGACATAGCATGCATGCACGCAGCATCTCATGGAATAATATTCCAAGACTTGTCTGTACACAGACTCTAAGTCTCTAAATGACCAAGGCTGAAAATTCTGAGTTTCAAAACAAAGCCAGCCTTGATTATGCAGCACTCAACCTGGGGGAATTTCTGTCTCATTGTTTATGTGAACAATTAGAGCAGTGTTCCATCAGCAGAAATCATGAACATAGGTTTATAAGAAACTTATCACTAACTCTGGCAAAAGACATTAGCAGTACTGCCTTTTCCCCAGATGGAACACCGATCAGTCCCATCTTGACACAAGTAGTGATGGACAGTTGCATTGCTCTAGATTTCTTGTTGCTTAGTCATGATCTGTGCCATTCCTAATACCCTACTTGTGTCATTGAAACAGGGAAGCTGGGACAGACAATACAATGCTTTCAGGCAAAGCTACTTCACTCTCTAATAAATTTGATCCTCATGGTCTATACGGGATTTGTGCTTGGCTTGGGTTGGGATTCTTGGTTCAATAAACCTTACAGGGTTTATTAACTGTTCTTGTTTTCGTCCTAGTGGTCATGATGCTGGTTCTTTGCATCCATCTGGGACCCAAATGCTTCTGAACAGCTACTTTCTTGTCAGGTGATCAACATGATGATACAACAGGTAGGTATGGGAAAATCAAGTCCAAACAACCATGGTGTATTACCTCACATTTGTTAGAATGACTCTTATGGGGAAAAAAAAAACAACACCAATCAACAGGGACTTCCCTGGTGGTCCAGTGGTTAAGACTCCATGCTTCCAGAATGCAGAGGATATGGGATTGGTCGCTGGTCTGGGAATTAAGATTGCACATACTCCCCTCAGCATGGCCAAATAAATACACATTGAAAGTAAATAAATAAAATCCATCCTTTAAAAAACAATACCTCACAATACAGTTAACCTTGGAGATGACTGAACAATCAGCCTCTAAGTGGTGAAGGCCTGGATTTATAAACTGCCTTGTATTCATCAACTTTCAAGCAAACAAATGACCAAACGAGAGGAACCGAGAGACTGAATATGCAAACAGACCACGGCCAGCCCATGTACAACCAAAGAACTCCAACCCGTAACTTCTGCAGTAACCAGACTAAAATGGCCAGGATTTGGTCAATGACTGCCAGATTCCCTATTTTGCCCCAATTTCCAACTTGAAACCGCCCAAAGAAAGCCAAACATATTCTCCAAGTCAATCACCCAAGATGCTCAGTTTCTAGTTACTTTAGTGCCTTCAGCGTCCTCATGCCAGTAGCCTCCAATCACAGTATACCTGAAGCCTCCCCTACTATTTTTTTTTTCCTGTAAAGCTTTCTTCCTCCTCTGCTTGCCTTTGAGTCTTTGTCAAAAGCAAGAAGATGGTGGCCTCTTCCTTTGCAATAGCAAGTGCAGAATAAATAAACCCTTTTCATTTTCTTTTGGGTGGTCTTCTTTGTTTCTACAAAGCTATATAGAGGATTTAACTCTCTTAAAAAGTACAATTTCCTGGGAATTCCATGGTGGTCCAGTGGTTATGACTCCATGCTTCTTTTGCAGGGGGCATGGGTTCAATCTCTGGTTGGGGAACAAAGGTCCTGCAAGCCACAACAGCGCAGANAACACCAATCAACAGGGACTTCCCTGGTGGTCCAGTGGTTAAGACTCCATGCTTCCAGAATGCAGAGGATATGGGATTGGTCGCTGGTCTGGGAATTAAGATTGCACATACTCCCCTCAGCATGGCCAAATAAATACACATTGAAAGTAAATAAATAAAATCCATCCTTTAAAAAACAATACCTCACAATACAGTTAACCTTGGAGATGACTGAACAATCAGCCTCTAAGTGGTGAAGGCCTGGATTTATAAACTGCCTTGCATTCATCAACTTTCAAGCAAACAAATGACCAAACGAGAGGAACCGAGAGACTGAATATGCAAACAGACCACGGCCAGCCCACGTACAACCAAAGAACTCCAACCCGTAACTTCTGCAGTGACCAGACTAAAATGGCCAGGATTTGGTCAATGACTGCCAGAGTCCCTATTTTGCCCCAATTTCCAACTTGAAACCGCCCAAAGAAAGCCAAACATATTCTCCAAGTCAATCACCCAAGATGCTCAGTTTCTAGTTACTTTAGTGCCTTCAGCCTCCTCATGCCAGTAGCCTCCAATCACAGTATACCTGAAGCCTCCCCTACTATTTTTTTTTTCCTGTAAAGCTTTCTTCCTCCTCTGCTTGCCTTTGAGTCTTTGCCAAAAGCAAGAAGATGGTGGCCTCTTCCTTTGCAATAGCAAGTGCAGAATAAATAAACCCTTTTCATTTTCTTTTGGGTGGTCTTCTTTGTTTCTACAAAGCTATATAGAGGATTAAACTCTCTTAAAAAGTACAATTTCCTGGGAATTCCATGGTGGTCCAGTGGTTATGACTCCATGCTTCTTTTGCAGGGGGCATGGGTTCAATCTCTGGTTGGGGAACAAAGGTCCTGCAAGCCACAACAGCGCAGACAAAAAACATTTCTATTTTTTGCCACAACACTTCAATTTCTTTCAATGACTATCCTTTGAGAAACTGCAATCTTTCCCTCTTCTGTGTCATTCCTGACATTAAAAATTGTTTCCTATGGGCACTTCCCTGTTGGTCCAATGGCTAACACTCCACGCTAAATAAACACATACATACATATATTTGTTTCCTGTAATCTTATCTTTCTTTTAATATGTTCACAAAGTCCTCCAACCTCTTTACCCTGGAGTTCTGAAAAATCCAGAAACTTTGGCTTCTCATGTGCTATGGCCAGAGAGTCTCAAGGAAAATTTTCAAGTTTTAAAACTCCCAGAAAAAAAAAAGGTACAAAACATGGAGCATGTCACTTTCTCTTGTTGAGAGGAGCTCCTCAGGGCAGAGGCTGTGACGAGGCATATATGGGCTCCCTGAAGTCCTTCAAAGTCCCTTGCCTCCGGTAACAAGAGGCAGCCTTATGTTCTTTTCTTCTGGGCTATGTGTGTGCAGTTGCTCAGTTGTGTCCAACTCTCTGTGCCCCCATGGACTGCAGCCTGCCAGGCTCCTCTGTCCATGGGATTTCCCAGGCAAGAATACTGGAGGGGGCTGCAATTTCCTACTCCCAGGGATCTTCCCAATCCAGGGATCAAACCCCAGTCTCTCGTACCTTCTGCATTGGCAGGCGGATTCTTCACCACTGTGCCATATAGGGCTAGACCCTTCCCAACCCAAAGGAATGACTTTCCTCCAACGGAAAATGACAAGTGCAGAAAAGGAATGGAGCACAGGTTAAAACCAAGTGCAGCCTGAACGAGCACCATGGATAAAACTGACATCAATAAAAATCAGGATGTAAAAAATGAACTTTGCATTTTTATTCAAAAAACTCATGGTCTGCATGATAGTCTCTGAAGTATCAAAAATTCTTTTTCCTGAAAAATGATTTTCCCCCTTTGTTTTAGAATGCACTTACCTCACCTGCCCACACGAATTTTGAACTTGAACTGTGCAGTGTCATCTGAAAGGATGCAAGATCAAGGTCTCTCCTGCGGTGGTACATAAGTCTTGGGTCACAATGGTTGGGGTGGTCTCTGGTTGCGGCTCCCTCCACGTGCCTGGCCCAGTTCCTGTGACACTGATGTCCCTGAAGNTTGAGAAAGTTTCTCCCTATTTCTCCATTTAACAAGACTATCATTAAGCACATCTGAAACCCACAAGTTTACTACCATGACTAGGTATCTGTAAAAGAACTTATCACAGTGTGTCTGAACAATGGCCCAAACTAAAGCCATGTCGCATCTGCAGTGAAGTGTTTTTCCAGTGCTCTCCCTGGGTGTGTGCAAACACACATGCGCGTCCACACACACACACACACACACACACACACACACGGCTCCTCCACATAACTCATCCAAGCCTTCTTGGCCACAAAAATGCCATAATTTTACCACTTTACCACTTTGGTGAAATGGCTGTAAAATCCAGCATTTTCATGAGACGTCGTTAAGTTCTTTCACAGTGCTTTAAGTTTAAAGAGCAGGCAGTGTTTTGGTAACTGACCCTCTCCTGCAAAGTGACAGTGTTGGGACAGAAAGAAGAGCCCCCGGGACTTCCCGAAAGCCACCCCCGCAGGATGGGAGGAGTGCTGAGTGTCTGTGACCACAAACAAGCAGTGAAGAATGACAAGAAGCTTGTGAGTCATGGTCAGAACCTAAGAACAAAAATGTCTTGCCATAGCAGCATTACGTTACAAACACAGGAAGAGTGGACACATGTACCTTTCCACACAAGCTCTATAAGAGCCAAAACCCTGTCGTTTCCCCATCAGAATTGTCATCAGAGGTGTCACAGTCCTTGGTCATTTGTCGACCCTACTTCTAATTGAAATAGCTGAAACTGAGCCCAAGTCCCAACCACGAACGTGTGAGATGAGCCTCTGCCACTTTGGGGCACTGGATGGGTGGGTACTGAAGACTGTGGTGGGGGAGGGTGGGGAGTTCATAGCAGCCAAGTCTCTGTGTTCAGAATCCTTGGATGAGTCCACTCCACTCCAAGGTCCCCTTCTCCATACACTTCCCATCACAGGGGTGTGATCTCTCAGCCAGATGGACAAATGTGTCCTAAAAGCCCCCTCCGCTCACACCACTTACCTACATACTAAATGTGGCATCAATCTCTCCATTGTGCTAAACCTAAGGATCATTTTAATCATAATAAGAATCAAATGTCTTCCTAAGAAAAGGTTACATGATTAAAAACAAAAAAAACAAAAAAACAGGATATTGAAGGTTGCGGCGAGGCCTGTCCAGAAGTCCCCTCTTCCCCTCCAGCCCTGGTCAGGCTCTGACATCCCTATGAGGCCTGGCCGGGCTCTTGTTCTGAACAAGGACGGGTCATCTGGGCCAGGTTTTTTTCCCCTGCTCCCTTTTATGGTGTGTGTGCTTCATGTTTAAATCATGTGGCCTTGTTTGGAGGCAACCAGAAAAAAATCAAACAGTTCAGGTAGTGAGTGAGGGGCCCATACGTGTGAGCGCAGAGTGCGTGGTGCCCGCGGGTGCACCGGCTGGGCGCTGCCGAGGGCTGAAGAAGAAGGAACACCTACACCGTCCAGGGCGCTACATCTGCTGGGTGGCAAGACCGCCAGCCAGTGTGAAATGTGCAAGTAGGGGCCGGCAGACCTTCTGTTCTCAGCATGTTTCTTCCCCTCGCGAGTCCATTACTTTTCACAAAGAAATGTTAACTATCAAATGCGTCCATTAATTGTGCCGCTGAGGGTGAAACCATCCAGTTAGCATATACACTATCATTTGCATATCTCGGACACCCAATGTTGGTGCCAGCGGCTCTCGTGAGTGGTACAGGACTCTCTTCAGGCCAGTTCGGGTCTGACATGCCTAAAAATGAAAACAGATCATTTGTTCTGCGCTGAAGAACCCAAACTTCATGTGCAGACAGTAAGGCCTTGGCAAAACTCCCTTTGAGGTTCAAACCAAACTTCTGGTTTCTGGGCCAACTGCCTGCAGGGTTTCATGCTCCAGGTTTCCAAAACATGGGTAATGTTTGGGGGAAGGGGGGAACATCACATGTTCTCTTGGTAACTGTAGCTTACCAAAACTACCAATTTTGACTTTTATAAGCTTCAGACTCTCAAATCCAATCTGACCTGTTTAACTCTTTCTGTAAGACAGCATAAAGCATCAGCACCTTGCTGTAATGCCTGGCTTACTGCAGCAGGAAGCTTCTATAAAAAGTGCTCTAACATAAAGGAGCCTACTTGTCTTCCATCCCAGCCTACTACAGAGGAGAGGATCTTCCAAATCAAGGGTGCACGCAGCCCAGTCCCACAGCGTCGATGGGACAAATGGCAAGGAACACTAGCCAGCAAGGAATCAGTGACCCAGGAGGCATGCAAAAGGAACAACCTCAGCTGAAAAAGGCTTGAGACTCCAAGATTTCAAAACACTCCATGATGAAGTTAGGAAACAGGAAAAAAATTTCAAGTATTGAAGACAGAAGAAGGAGTTTTGGCAAGAACCGTATTTACTGTCCATTGCAAGACCACAGCACCACAGACTATGTTCTTTCAAAAAGCATTTTGCTCCAGCTTTTAGCACTGACTTTGTAAGTGACAACTGTCATGACAGTGTGTGATACAAAGGATGTGAAAACAGTACTCTGTGTGTGTCCCCCCCGCCAATGGTGGTCCCCAGCACCGGGTGGCCTCCAAGCCCCACTCACCCAGACAGAGCCTGGGGGGATGCTGGCTGTGTTCTCAGTGCAGGCAGGGTAGTGCTGGTTCTGCCTTTCTAGATTAAATGCCTCCCCAGGTCAGGAAAATGTACCCCAGTAGTTAAATTAGAAGTACCATGACTAAATCCCCACCCGGGAAATGACTGAGTCATCATTTCTCAATAGCCCCTGAGAGTTCTGCCCCGCCCTCTCCTCTGTCATCTTAAGCTGCTGGGCAATGTGGTCATCACACATATTTTCACATCCTTTAAAAAAAACATAGTTGTTTAAAAAAAAAAATGCCTGAATGTAAACGGATGCAAAGTCAGACATTTACAAACAAAAAGGTTCAGAGCAGACTTTGGTTTCATTCAAACCAGAAATACTCTTAAAAAGCATTACAGAGAATAAGGACAGTGCAGAGAGCAGGAACAACGTGGCTAGAATCTAGTAAATGCATGTGAAATTCTACCATAGAGTTTGTTTTCAATCCACGTGGAGGGGAGGGTGCGAGGGAGGGGAGCGTTATTACAGTCCACCAGGGGCGTCTCCTCCTCCGACAGGCCGTCGTCATACAGCAGGGAGTCGGATGGGGTGGACGCAGCCAGGTCCAAGTAGTCCTGGAAGGGAGAGAGAGCTGGTCACCCCCGAAGCGGGCCACTGCTGGACACGCCCACCCCACCCCCCACCCACGCCCTGCCTGAGAGCAGAAGCCCCAGCCGAGTCCCATCCTGCACCTATCAACCTCTTGCGAGATCTGAGCCCCTGGCCAGGGTTGCCAGCACTGAGTTCCCCCAGCCTCTGCCTCGTCCAGCCCTGCTCTGTGGTCCTGATCACAGAGAATCACCTCCTTGGAGGCAGGAAGGTGTTCATTCATTGTCCTGGTCCTCTCTCTGCAGCGCTGGGGGCACCAGCCCTGGCACTGGAGAACGGGCCTGTTTATAAAACCTGAGGCTCTGGGATTGCAGGCCCGTGACTCATGTGGGAAGGCCAAGACACATTCCCCATCTGCTCCACACTTTCCGGCTTCCCTCCAGGCACTCCTGCCATCTCCAACATCAAGTCAGGACCAAGAAATCTGAGTCATCGGTGTGGGTTTTGCATAAGACGCTGCTAGAGGCTTCAGCTCCCAAGCAGGATGATTTGTGAGGACCAGCTACTTCCACTGCCCTGGATAAAGGTGTCAAGAATGCTTTCAGTGTGTTTCTGGCTGGTTCTCAGCACTGTTCTAGGAAAGCTGACCGTAGGCATCAGCTATCACCTCTGTTTAGGGTGAATCATAGGATTTGCCCAAACGATACAGTGAGTTTGGGTTTTATTTCAAGGGGTCCAGTCCATGCATCTTGCTTTCCATGTTTGGAGAAATAACAACTTTCAGTAACTGTGTTAATGTAAGGATGAAACCACCAGAGGGCAAGCAAGGTCTGTGTCTATTTTCTTTACTTGCATCCCCAGCATCTAAGGCAGAATACAGGAGGCAGCCCACTGCCCAATCAGTATTACTGGGAACTGTGTTGACTTCCTCCATCACCTAGAGTTGTAAACTAGAGGCACACGGATACGCTGATTGGCCCACACTGAGCTTTTGGAAATTGCTATAAAAACTGGGAAACATAAACATCCCTGAAAATGCAAAAGCCCTGGCATGCTGGCACTCATATTCCTACAGGTTACGTGTGTCTATGGGTGAGAGGTCCTTCAGAGGCAGCTGGTGGGCTGCTATTTCTCACAGTTTCCAATGCTCCCTTCACTTTCCACCTCTAGTCGGACCCTTCATAGAATCTGAATTTAGGACACGTTCATTCCAACTCTACTTTTTCAAGTTCCATTATTGAAAATAATTTTGTTCGGCTTTGGAATATCTTCTTCCCACCCCTGTCTGTGGAGGGCTCTTCCTAAGTGTCAAAGTAAAAATCCTGGAAGTCCAAGAGCCCTGGCTTAAGGATAAAGGCTCGTGCCCGCCTCCTCCACCCCCGCACCTGGAGATGACATGACCATCTCACTCTGCACAGCCGCACTTTGCCTTTGCACTGGGAATTCCACGAACTGGGGTAAGGGAGGTGGCACCAGGGATTGGCTCTGGGTACTCACTCTGCTCTTAACCATCATCTTATCCAGGTCTTTGCTGATGTCGGCAAACACTGGCCTCTTGTCTGGTTCCTGCTTCCAGCACTGCAGCATCAGACTGTACCTGGTGGGACAAACAGGTGGGTGATGGAAATCCAGCAAGGACTGCCCAGTCAAAACCACCACACCCAGTACAGTGTGCCCTGGGCCCCAGAGGCTCTGTTCCCAAACCCCAAGGCTATTTCTGTGTCACTGACATCCTCCTCTGAGCTGGGCCAGGGTATGATGGGTCAGCAGAGGCTCAGTGTCTGGCGGTGTGGTCCAAGCAATGCTCGCTATGGCAGCTAACGCAGAAATGCCAGTCCTTCAAACTCTTACGAAGGATGAACTGGGTATGAACACAATCACCTGCCAAGCACACTCTGTCTTGCACCTCTCTCTTCCCCTGGGGCTCTGGCAGGGCTGCAAGGGCCACCCTGTGGGTGAGTGCTGGGCCTGTGCCTGCCAGTCCAGGGTGCCCAGGGAAGCAGCGCCTACTCACCCTTCCACTCCCACAGCCCTGAGCCAGGCACATGGCAGGTGCATGCCAGACCTTGTAGAATGAATGGACCGGTGTGTTTTTGCCCATGGACGACCCCCTCTCATGTGTACTCAACCTGTCCTCTAAGGATCATCTGATGGAACTACCATTTGATGAGGATTCTGGTGCCCTCGAGGTGAAGTCCAGGTGCCACCTGCCTGCTCTTTCCATGCCTTGGTGTCTCCACTTGGGTGCTCCCCTGTATGCACCCCGGGGCCATTCTGAATTACCTGCCCCTCCCCAAGCACCTGGGACATGTCTTCAGCCTTGGACTGAGGCTGCTCCCTTAGTCTGAAGCACCCCTTTATGCTTCCACCACCTCTCCAGGGGTCCTGCTCCCCCTCAGACTTGTAAGTCCCCCCAGGAGGCCCACCCAGCCCCCAGTGGAATTTGGCTCCCCAGCATCTGCCATCATGCCCAAGGGTGGTTCTCTGTCATCTGTCCCTTTGTCTCAGCCTGTCGTTTCCAGCTGCCCAGTTCGCCTGCGGCTGGCACCCAGGGCTGCCCAGCAGCGGGAAAGGATGAGTGCACGTGACCCCACCCTGCCAAAGCCCGGAGCGCCGGTGTCTGGGGAGGCTGGACCAGAGAAAGCGTGCTCACATCTCCTCGCTGCAGTTGTCTGGCCTCTCCATCCGGTAGCCTGTCTTCAGAAGGTTGAAGAGCCGCTCTGGAGGAATCCCAGGGTAGGGGTTGCCGCCCAGGGTCACAATCTCCCACAGCAGGACGCCAAAGGACCACCTGTGGAACAAGAGGGCCAATGAGTGGCTGCACTGGGTCTCTGGCACCCTCGGCACCCCAGATATCCTTCCCCTGAGCAGCAGCAGGACCCGAGTTCCCTGTACAGAGATCAGTCCAAGTGCCCAGATCGGTCCAAGTGCCCACGGTTTCAGCCTGGGCTGACCAGACAGATGGAAGTGGAATGGAGGTGGGACCAGGTGTCTGCCTGCCCCACCCTGACCTGCCGACAAGCTGCTGCCCAAGCTCAGCCCCCACACCCAGAAGGGGCAGGTGGCTGACCCCTGAGGTGAAGCTCTGTAGCATCAGAGACGGTATAGGGAATGCAATCGAGCACAGTGAAAAGCTGGTGGAACCAGGGCCACGGGGCACCAGGGGCACTCTGAAAAACCCCTTCACCTTTTCTGTGTGCTTGGAAATCTTCATAAGATGTTAAAAAGGAAAAAAACACTGCAACGGGAAAATACCTAACTGTAAGGGAAAATTTACTGTGAAGTGGGGACAAAATCATATCACAAAACAGCATTATCACACAAGCCAACTTACAGTAATTGAGAATATATACCTGCATGCCACAGACAACTGTAGGCAAGGCCTGTGAGGGCTGGCCCTAGTTATTTAGGGAGGGTGGGGGCCCAGTGACGTTTAGTCTCTTCGATATGCTTTCCCCTGCATTTCCAGTTGTTTCACAGTCAACTTGGTAATCAGGACACAGTTGTTAAAACTGTTTAAGAATTGCCTTTTCACAGCCTACCTTATTCAAAATATGCAAGGCTGTTACAGCAGAACATTTGGAAACAAGTCTGTTGTGGTTTTGAAAACAATCGAGAATGTAGTTGGACTTGGAAGACTTGAGTTTTGGTCTTGGAGCAATTTGGGGTACTGGAAACCCACTCAAGGTCACCCCACCCTAAACCTGTCTCTGGGTGGGGACCAGTCCCCGGGGACCTGCTTGAAGCCAGCTCATACTCAGGCCCACAGAGAGGGAACTGTTTGGCTGGGACTGTGTGTCACTGAGATGTCCAAAGAGAGGGCAGGGGAGGCGGGGGAGGCAAGGGGGTCTGCAGCCATGGCTCACGCCCTCGTGCATTGCACGGTGGCACTCATAACTACTGCCTGGGCCCTTGCCATTTGCTGTGTGAGTACACAAAGCTCCCCCACCTGCACCCCCCCCGGTTTGGGGAGGTCACTCTGGATGGTTGGAATGAGCACTCAGGGCAGCTCTGTTTCCCAGTGGAGTTGCCCAGACAGGTGCCATACGTGTAACCTCCACCCCAGGAAGGGAACATGCAGACTCACACATCACTCTGGGTGGTGTAGATATGATCGAAGAGGGACTCGATGGCCATCCACTTGACTGGGATCCGACCCTAAGGCGGGAGTGAGAGAAAGGCATTAACATTGCTCTGAGATCCTGGGACCTGGTGCAGGGGGCATGTCTCAGGCTCTTTCAGCTCTGAGGGGACGCTGAGTAATGACTGTAGTGTGTTCCTGGGTCCAGACCAGCAGCACAGCCTCACAGGGGCTGGAGTCCCAGCCCCACCTTCCTAGGCTTGGCTGAGACACCAGAGGGAGTCAGTCAGCCTGCCCACAGCTATACAAGGTGTGCTGGTCACGCACCACTTCCCAAGGAATTGATGCTGAATGCAAGCCAGGCCCCACTGTGGCCACTTCTGGGGAGATCAGGGGCACCCCGAGTGCTGCCCAGTGCGTAGGCTGGAAGCACTTCCATCAAGATCTCCCTTGATATCTGAGGGTGAAGGAGTTTGGGAAACCGACATCCAGTGTTTCCATCTTGGGAATTCCTGGCACAAACGAACACACTGAAGGCCCTTCTGAGAAGCTCTGAGGGAAGAAGAAATCAGTGTGAGTGTCCTGAGTCTGGTTTTTCCTGCTTATTTCATCCCAGGGCCCTTTTAGCATCCTCTGATGAAAGACTGCCCTCCATCATGGAGAGGCTGGGCTTCAACCTAACAAATCCTTTCTAATGCAACTTAAGAAACAGCTTTTTGGTACAAATAGATCAGGAGGCTTTCCCAGTGGCTCAGAGGTAAAGAATCCACCTGCAGTGCAGAGATGCAGGTTTGATCCGTGGGTCAGGAAAATCCCCTGGGGGANAAAAAAAAAATGCCTGAATGTAAACGGATGCAAAGTCAGACATTTACAAACAAAAAGGTTCAGAGCAGACTTTGGTTTCATTCAAACCAGAAATACTCTTAAAAAGCATTACAGAGAATAAGGACAGTGCAGAGAGCAGGAACAACGTGGCTAGAATCTAGTAAATGCATGTGAAATTCTACCATAGAGTTTGTTTTCAATCCACGTGGAGGGGAGGGTGCGAGGGAGGGGAGCGTTATTACAGTCCACCAGGGGCGTCTCCTCCTCCGACAGGCCGTCGTCATACAGCAGGGAGTCGGATGGGGTGGACGCAGCCAGGTCCAAGTAGTCCTGGAAGGGAGAGAGAGCTGGTCACCCCCGAAGCGGGCCACTGCTGGACACGCCCACCCCACCCCCCACCCACGCCCTGCCTGAGAGCAGAAGCCCCAGCCGAGTCCCATCCTGCACCTATCAACCTCTTGCGAGATCTGAGCCCCTGGCCAGGGTTGCCAGCACTGAGTTCCCCCAGCCTCTGCCTCGTCCAGCCCTGCTCTGTGGTCCTGATCACAGAGAATCACCTCCTTGGAGGCAGGAAGGTGTTCATTCATTGTCCTGGTCCTCTCTCTGCAGCGCTGGGGGCACCAGCCCTGGCACTGGAGAACGGGCCTGTTTATAAAACCTGAGGCTCTGGGATTGCAGGCCCGTGACTCATGTGGGAAGGCCAAGACACATTCCCCATCTGCTCCACACTTTCCGGCTTCCCTCCAGGCACTCCTGCCATCTCCAACATCAAGTCAGGACCAAGAAATCTGAGTCATCGGTGTGGGTTTTGCATAAGACGCTGCTAGAGGCTTCAGCTCCCAAGCAGGATGATTTGTGAGGACCAGCTACTTCCACTGCCCTGGATAAAGGTGTCAAGAATGCTTTCAGTGTGTTTCTGGCTGGTTCTCAGCACTGTTCTTGGAAAGCTGACCGTAGGCATCAGCTATCACCTCTGTTTAGGGTGAATCATAGGATTTGCCCAAACGATACAGTGAGTTTGGGTTTTATTTCAAGGGGTCCAGTCCATGCATCTTGCTTTCCATGTTTGGAGAAATAACAACTTTCAGTAACTGTGTTAATGTAAGGATGAAACCACCAGAGGGCAAGCAAGGTCTGTGTCTATTTTCTTTACTTGCATCCCCAGCATCTAAGGCAGAATACAGGAGGCAGCCCACTGCCCAATCAGTATTAGTGGGAACTGTGTTGACTTCCTCCATCACCTAGAGTTGTAAACTGGAGGCACACGGATACGCTGATTGGCCCACACTGAGCTTTTGGAAATTGCTATAAAAACTGGGAAACATAAACATCCCTGAAAATGCAAAAGCCCTGGCATGCTGGCACTCATATTCCTACAGGTTACGTGTGTCTATGGGTGAGAGGTCCTTCAGAGGCAGCTGGTGGGCTGCTATTTCTCACAGTTTCCAATGCTCCCTTCACTTTCCACCTCTAGCCGGACCCTTCATAGAATCTGAATTTAGGACACGTTCATTCCAACTCTACTTTTTCAAGTTCCATTATTGAAAATAATTTTGTTCGGCTTTGGAATATCTTCTTCCCACCCCTGTCTGTGGAGGGCTCTTCCTAAGTGTCAAAGTAAAAATCCTGGAAGTCCAAGAGCCCTGGATTAAGGATAAAGGCTCGTGCCCGCCTCCTCCACCCCCGCACCTGGAGATGACATGACCATCTCACTCTGCACAGCCGCACTTTGCCTTTGCACTGGGAATTCCACGAACTGGGGTAAGGGAGGTGGCACCAGGGATTGGCTCTGGGTACTCACTCTGCTCTTAACCATCATCTTATCCAGGTCTTTGCTGATGTCGGCAAACACTGGCCTCTTGTCTGGTTCCTGCTTCCAGCACTGCAGCATCAGACTGTACCTGGTGGGACAAACAGGTGGGTGATGGCAATCCAGCAAGGACTGCCCAGTCAAAACCACCACACCCAGTACAGTGTGCCCTGGGCCCCAGAGGCTCTGTTCCCAAACCCCAAGGCTATTTCTGTGTCACTGACATCCTCCTCTGAGCTGGGCCAGGGTATGATGGGTCAGCAGAGGCTCAGTGTCTGGCGGTGTGGTCCAAGCAATGCTCGCTATGGCAGCTAACGCAGAAATGCCAGTCCTTCAAACTCTTACGAAGGATGAACTGGGTATGAACACAATCACCTGCCAAGCACACTCTGTCTTGCACCTCTCTCTTCCCCTGGGGCTCTGGCAGGGCTGCAGGGGCCACCCTGTGGGTGAGTGCTGGGCCTGTGCCTGCCAGTCCAGGGTGCCCAGGGAAGCAGCGCCTACTCACCCTTCCACTCCCACAGCCCTGAGCCAGGCACATGGCAGGTGCATGCCAGACCTTGTAGAATGAATGGACCGGTGTGTTTTTGCCCATGGACGACCCCCTCTCATGTGTACTCAACCTGTCCTCTAAGGATCATCTGATGGAACTACCATTTGATGAGGATTCTGGTGCCCTCGAGGTGAAGTCCAGGTGCCACCTGCCTGCTCTTTCCATGCCTTGGTGTCTCCACTTGGGTGCTCCCCTGTATGCACCCCGGGGCCATTCTGAATTACCTGCCCCTCCCCAAGCACCTGGGACNAGAAATGCCAGTCCTTCAAACTCTTACGAAGGATGAACTGGGTATGAACACAATCACCTGCCAAGCACACTCTGTCTTGCACCTCTCTCTTCCCCTGGGGCTCTGGCAGGGCTGCAGGGGCCACCCTGTGGGTGAGTGCTGGGCCTGTGCCTGCCAGTCCAGGGTGCCCAGGGAAGCAGCGCCTACTCACCCTTCCACTCCCACAGCCCTGAGCCAGGCACATGGCAGGTGCATGCCAGACCTTGTAGAATGAATGGACCGGTGTGTTTTTGCCCATGGACGACCCCCTCTCATGTGTACTCAACCTGTCCTCTAAGGATCATCTGATGGAACTACCATTTGATGAGGATTCTGGTGCCCTCGAGCTGAAGTCCAGGTGCCACCTGCCTGCTCTTTCCATGCCTTGGTGTCTTCACTTGGGTGCTCCCCTGTATGCACCCCTGGGGCCACTCTGAACTACCTGCCCCTCCCCAAGCACCTGGGACACGTCTTCAGCCTTGGACTGAGGCTGCTCCCTTAGTCTGAAGCACCCCTTTATGCTTCCACCACCTCTCCTGGGGTCCTGCTCCCCCTCAGACTTGTAAGTCCCCCCAGGAGGCCCACCCAGCCCCCAGTGGAATTTGGCTCCCCAGCATCTGCCATCATGCCCAAGGGTGGTTCTCTGTCATCTGTCCCTTTGTCTCAGCCTGTCGTTTCCAGCTGCCCAGTTCGCCTGCGGCTGGCACCCAGGGCTGCCCAGCAGCGGGAAAGGATGAGTGCACGTGACCCCACCCTGCCAAAGCCCGGAGCGCCGGTGTCTGGGGAGGCTGGACCAGAGAAAGCGTGCTCACATCTCCTCGCTGCAGTTGTCTGGCCTCTCCATCCGGTAGCCTGTCTTCAGAAGGTTGAAGAGCCGCTCTGGAGGAATCCCAGGGTAGGGGTTGCCGCCCAGGGTCACAATCTCCCACAGCAGGACGCCAAAGGACCACCTGTGGAACGAGAGGGCCAATGAGTGGCTGCACTGGGTCTCTGGCACCCTCGGCACCCCAGATATCCTTCCCCTGAGCAGCAGCAGGACCCGAGTTCCCTGTACAGAGATCAGTCCAAGTGCCCAGATCGGTCCAAGTGCCCACGGTTTCAGCCTGGGCTGACCAGACAGATGGAAGTGGAATGGAGGTGGGACCAGGTGTCTGCCTGCCCCACCCTGACCTGCCGACAAGCTGCTGCCCAAGCTCAGCCCCCACACCCAGAAGGGGCAGGTGGCTGACCCCTGAGGTGAAGCTCTGTAGCATCAGAGACGGTATAGGGAATGCAATCGAGCACAGTGAAAAGCTGGTGGAACCAGGGCCACGGGGCACCAGGGGCACTCTGAAAAACCCCTTCACCTTTTCTGTGTGCTTGGAAATCTTCATAAGATGTTAAAAAGGAAAAAAACACTGCAACGGGAAAATACCTAACTGTAAGGGAAAATTTACTGTGAAGTGGGGACAAAATCATATCACAAAACAGCATTATCACACAAGCCAACTTACAGTAATTGAGAATATATACCTGCATGCCACAGACAACTGTAGGCAAGGCCTGTGAGGGCTGGCCCTAGTTATTTAGGGAGGGTGGGGGCCCAGTGACGTTTAGTCTCTTCGATATGCTTTCCCCTGCATTTCCAGTTGTTTCACAGTCAACTTGGTAATCAGGACACAGTTGTTAAAACTGTTTAAGAATTGCCTTTTCACAGCCTACCTTATTCAAAATATGCAAGGCTGTTACAGCAGAACATTTGGAAACAAGTCTGTTGTGGTTCTGAAAACAATCGAGAATGTAGTTGGACTTGGAAGACTTGAGTTTTGGTCTTGGAGCAATTTGGGGTACTGGAAACCCACTCAAGGTCACCCCACCCTAAACCTGTCTCTGGGTGGGGACCAGTCCCCGGGGACCTGCTTGAAGCCAGATCATACTCAGGCCCACAGAGAGGGAACTGTTTGGCTGGGACTGTGTGTCACTGAGATGTCCAAAGAGAGGGCAGGGGAGGCGGGGGAGGCAAGGGGGTCTGCAGCCATGGCTCACGCCCTCGTGCATTGCACGGTGGCACTCATAACTACTGCCTGGGCCCTTGCCATTTGCTGTGTGAGTACACAAAGCTCCCCCACCTGCACCCCCCCCGGTTTGGGGAGGTCACTCTGGATGGTTGGAATGAGCACTCAGGGCAGCTCTGTTTCCCAGTGGAGTTGCCCAGACAGGTGCCATACGTGTAACCTCCACCCCAGGAAGGGAACATGCAGACTCACACATCACTCTGGGTGGTGTAGATATGATCGAAGAGGGACTCGATGGCCATCCACTTGACTGGGATCCGACCCTAAGGCGGGAGTGAGAGAAAGGCATTAACATTGCTCTGAGATCCTGGGACCTGGTGCAGGGGGCATGTCTCAGGCTCTTTCAGCTCTGAGGGGACGCTGAGTAATGACTGTAGTGTGTTCCTGGGTCCAGACCAGCAGCACAGCCTCACAGGGGCTGGAGTCCCAGCCCCACCTTCCTAGGCTTGGCTGAGACACCAGAGGGAGTCAGTCAGCCTGCCCACAGCTATACAAGGTGTGCTGGTCACGCACCACTTCCCAAGGAATTGATGCTGAATGCAAGCCAGGCCCCACTGTGGCCACTTCTGGGGAGATCAGGGGCACCCCGAGTGCTGCCCAGTGCGTAGGCTGGAAGCACTTCCATCAAGATCTCCCTTGATATCTGAGGGTGAAGGAGTTTGGGAAACCGACATCCAGTGTTTCCATCTTGGGAATTCCTGGCACAAACGAACACACTGAAGGCCCTTCTGAGAAGCTCTGAGGGAAGAAGAAATCAGTGTGAGTGTCCTGAGTCTGGTTTTTCCTGCTTATTTCATCCCAGGGCCCTTTTAGCATCCTCTGATGAAAGACTGCCCTCCATCATGGAGAGGCTGGGGTTCAACCTAACAAATCCTTTCTAATGCAACTTAAGAAACAGCTTTTTGGTACAAATAGATCAGGAGGCTTTCCCGGTGGCTCAGAGGTAAAGAATCCACCTGCAGTGCAGAGATGCAGGTTTGATCCGTGGGTCAGGAAAATCCCCTGGGGGAGGAAATGGCAACGCACTCCAGTGTTCTTGCCTGGAGAATTCCATGGACAGAGGATCCTGCTGGGCTATAGTCCATGGGTTGCAAAGAGTTGGAGGTGACTGATCAATTAAACAACAACAAATAGGTCCGCCTCAAGGCACAAATCAATTTTTAAAAAAACATTTGCTTTGGATTTTAATGCATTTATTATAATTCCTTTTTTTTTAAAAGTACTATTTAGGATTCATACCCTACATGAAGTGTGACTGCTTCAAGGATGTGTGTTTCTAACACCCACAGGCTGTGCTCTCAGAGGCCGAGCTTGGGCACCTTGTGCTTCCTTACTGGGTGACACAGGGCCTTCCCGAGGACCAGTGCGTCAACAGAAGTTCCATCCACCCCCCTCCACAGGGTATGGAGCACCCCTCTCCACTTCCCCTTCAGCATGTCTAAGACGTGCTGTCACAATAGAAACCCTACAAGAAATCAAACGTCATCCTCACGGCCCTGGGAGCAGCTGGGCTTCTCTAGTCCCTCAGAGCAAAGCTGAACTGTATGTCGTGGTTTTGTTTTTCTTTTTGAGCAGCATCTGTTCTGAATGCCAGCTTAGCTGCATGTTATGAGGGGGCCTGTGATCTGTGCTGTTTAGTCCATCACAGCAGGGCTACTGGAGAGGGGCTGAGAGGGTAACAGCACCAAGAAAGTCAAGACCAATCTCACAGGGAAGGGGACCACACCAGGGAACCAGGTTTCCCAAGAAGGGCCCCGAACCACCTGTTTCAGTGACTTGGAAAAAGCTTCCCAAATCTCTACCCTGCGACTCCAGACTTTGTCTCCAGGAACTTCCTGATCGCCTTTCAAACTCACTTAGTCAGCAGTTCCTAGGCCCCTGGACCAGAAGCATACCCTGTTGTAGGGTGGTTCATGCCTTCTGAAGAATGACTAGCAAGCTTGGGTTTAATTTATTTTTTTTCCCCAAGCCAAAGACTAAAGTTACACAGAGTAAAACAGTGACCTTCACTCTGCAGCAGTGAGAGGAACAACTGCAGACAAGAAGACTGTTATTTCTGCAGTGGTAGGTGACCTTTAGAAGTGATAGTGATGAAAAGCGAGAGAAGCTGCAGGAACCCTGCTCCCCAGCGGGCAGCTCCGAAACAGCACGTGTGGCTGTGAGGAAGAGAAGGAACAGGCTCAGGACTGAGTCCTGCTCTGGGTCTCTGGGGAGCCAGGACTAGGGAAGACTTCGGGAATGAGGACTGGAAGTTTACACTCTAAAATCCTGCTTTATCTTCTTCAGATCAAAATCTGTCCCCACTCTGTGGGCACCGACTACTGCCCTCTGCCCTCAGGCCAACACACCCCAAGACCTGGTACCTTGCTCCTCTTCACGTAGGAATCCTCTTCATAAACATCTCGGGACAGACCAAAATCTGAGATCTTCATCCTGCGGCCTTCAGCTACCAGGACGTTTCTGGCTGCCAAGTCCCGATGGACGAGCTGCAGGGAAGACAAGAGCAGGGACCCCTGAAACCTGGGCCCATCGCTGGCAGAGGGGGCGCGGGGCTGGGGTGGCACGCACCTTCATCTCAGCCAGGTACTGCATCCCTCGTGAGATCTGCCAGGCAAAGGAGATGAGGTCGCCCATGGTCAGGGCCCGCTCCTCTGGGTTGTCCAGGTAACTGGAGTTGCGGCTGCCCCCACTGCCCACGTAGCCAGGCCCCGCCTTGCGGCTCTCTCGGAGGAAGCCCCGCAGGGAGCCATACTTGGCATACTCCACGATGAGGAGCAGTGGCCCTGGGGGCAGAGCGGTAGGTACATGGACTGGCTGCCTAGGTGGCCCTGGGCCGGTGGAAGCTGGGCCAGCATGGGGCAATCGCTTCCGGCAGCCTGAGGACTCAAGCCCCAGCTCACTCTCACATCATTCTGCTCTCCACTTTGCAGCGCTATGTTGCTTCAGCCGTGTCTGACTCTTTGTGACCCTACAGACTATAGCCCGCCAGGTTCCTCGACCATGGGATTTTCCAGGCAAGAACAGTGGAGTGGGTTGCCATGTCCCTCCCAAGGGATCTTCCCAACCCAGGGATTGAACCCAAGTCTTTACAACGTCTCCTGCGTTGGCAGGCAGGTTCTTTATTACTAGTGCCACTTGGGAAGCTCCTCCATCTTGCAGGGGCTTCGGATTCCAAAGCCAGCTGCCTGGACGGTTGACCACAACCTCTTTCCTGGGTGCCCAGGACAAGCAGTCACTGCATTTGGAGCTGCCCTGGGAGATAACCACTGCTGCTCAGATATCAGGCCTTTCTGTACCCCTGGTCTTGCTACAGTACTGCCTGGGGACAGCTGATGGAGGCAGAGGTTCTGGACCGCCCATGGCCACTCTCTCCCTGCCCTGCCTGCTCTCGGGCCGCAGTCCTGCCCGAGGCCCGGCCCTGAGCGCTACTGGTGCTGACTGGTGTCCCTGCTGCTCTCTCCCTGTCGGCCTCCCATCTCCCTCACACCCCCCCTACCACACACACACAAAGTGGGAGGCTCCCAGGGTGGCACAGCAGTTTTGGAAGACCAATAGAGCAAGACGCTCTTATGTGAACAATGGTGATGCTGGGGTGGGGCTGAGATCACCTGGAGGTTATGGCATATCTAAGTAGGTGCCCAGGAGACACTGTTCATCTCTGGACTTCCCTGTCTTAGGGGCTCGGCCTGGGACGGGGTGCTGACAACCAGGATGTCGCCAGAGACCTCATGGCAGCCCTAGAAGGCTCAGGGAACACTCCGGTGGCACCCCTCACAGTCCACTGGAACACACAAGTTCCAGGCAAGGGCCAGAGTCAGAGCCATGCTTCCAGGAAGAGAGAAGATAGGGGCCAGAGAAGAAAAGGATGGGGAAGAGGGACAATGCAGAATGGAGTGGCCCGGAGTCCCTGGCCTGTGCCCGGCAGCTGCTAGTCCCCAGCTGCTCTTACCGTCCTGGCTGCAGGCCCCATACAGCTTGATGACTTGCGGGTGGTTGACCTGCTTCAGGAGGTTGAACTCCGATAGAAGGTCCCGCAGCTCACTTGGGGAGGCGTTCTCTGAAACGCACAGAAACAAAGCGGGTCGCAAAGCTTCTGCTACCACCTTGCTGGGTCACAGATGCACACGAGGGGTCTACACAGACTTGTCTCCTTCCCAGACATCCTACCCAGGTTCAGACTGAGGCCTGCCAGGACTTCACTGCTTGGGGCTATTCTCAGCCCATGGAGGGTCAACAGGGGCCTCAAGTGCCTCCAGGGAGAAGATCTTTCCATGGAAAGCCTTCTGGGCCAGGCTATACACGGAAATGGCATTATTTCCCTGCAATCACCATCTCTCAAAGACAGAGGTGCACAAAGATACCCTCCCATTAACCCTTCTGGGGAGGTAAAGGGACTCCCTGGTGTCTCCAAACACCTGCTGAGCAAGCACTTGGCAATGGGAGTGTGAGGCCCTGGAGAAAGGTGAAGGCCATGAGACTTCACGGAAGTCCTCTCGCCACACTGAGCATGTGAGTCCCAAGGGCAGAGAGAGTTGTGCTCAGGACCTTGGGTGTGGAGGTCTCCTGGCCAAACCGTCTTCCTGAGTCATGGCCCCACATCCCACTGCCCAGCTGTGCCACCGCCTCTGGCTGTAGACTTGTCTGGAAATAAGACGATAGCTGGGAGATGGGGTATTGGAACCCTTTGGACCACATGTAGGTGACCCAGAGCCAGTCTCACTGTGCCCTCTTAGGGCCTGGGGTCTCATAGACAAGGGGTGACCCCAGTCTGAGGGCCTGGGTAAGTACACAGAAGTACCTGGCACTGCGTGGCTCCCAGACTGCTGAAGATCAGTGTGCATTCGCCCAAAATGTGCCCACCACATGGCCACTGGGCCCTCAGTTGGTCCAGCCGAGCCAGAGTTGGGCCATGGCAGAGGACCGTCTACCCAGTCCCTGCTGAGAAGCAGCAGTGAGGATACCCAGCTTGTGGCAAGACTGGGGCACTGTTGGCCCACTAAGGGCCGGTGGGGGCAGGGGGGGGCGCCACTGGGCAAGGCAGGGCCCTGGGGGGCAGCGGCCAGTCCTTGCAGGTGGTCTCTTCACTAGGACTTCAGTGGACGCTTGGCAAAAGGAATGAATTGGACAGACTGGGGTGTGGAGAGCTGTCAGTTTTGAACTAAAGGGCTTTTAATTTAAACTCCGATCTTTACCCAACATGGATACAGAAGCAGCATGGCTCTGGAAGCTTTCAAGGCGGGAATGTCTTACCCCGCTTCTCCAGGGACCACACCAGCCCACATCATCCTTGGTGGGGGTCCCTAGACTGCAGCCGCTCAGGAAGAGTAGAGGTGGGGGACTGGTTCTTCAGGAGGCAGCAGGCTGACTGCCAGAGTCCTGGCTATCACTAGGACTTCATCCACCCGCTGGGGCCCCCGCAGGTATGAGTGGCAGAGCCCCCTCTGTGTACTGCCCGGTCAGGTACCTTTCAGCATCTTCACAGCCACAGTCGTGTACCCTGCTTTGCCTTTCAGCCGGAAGGCTGTGGCCTTGACCACTTTTCCAAATTCACCTTCTCCCAGAGTTTTTCCAAGCACCAAGTTCTTCCGTGGGAATTCCCACTTGGGATCCTCCTACATTGGGTGTGAAGGAAGAAGAGAGAGAAGAGAGATGGTAAAGGTAAGAGGAAAGGAAGAAGGCAACAGCTGGCGGACAAGCTCCAGTGTGCAGAGAGGTGACAGTCACCATGTCCAAGGGCAAGACCCCACAGTCAAGCCCTGAGGTGCCATGAGAAGATGCGTCCCCCCACAGGAAGGCAGGTGTTGCCACAGACCGGCTGGACTCTGCATGCTCATACCCTCACTGGCCTCCACCTACTGCACATGCCCTGGGCCACCCCAGGCCCAGGNCAGAGGCCGAGCTTGGGCACCTTGTGCTTCCTTACTGGGTGACACAGGGCCTTCCCGAGGACCAGTGCGTCAACAGAAGTTCCATCCACCCCCCTCCACAGGGTATGGAGCACCCCTCTCCACTTCCCCTTCAGCATGTCTAAGACGTGCTGTCACAATAGAAACCCTACAAGAAATCAAACGTCATCCTCACGGCCCTGGGAGCAGCTGGGCTTCTCTAGTCCCTCAGAGCAAAGCTGAACTGTATGTCGTGGTTTTGTTTTTCTTTTTGAGCAGCATCTGTTCTGAATGCCAGCTTAGCTGCGTGATCTGTGCTGTTTAGTCCGTCACAGCGGGGCTACTGGAGAGGAGCTGAGAGGGTAACAGCACCAAGAAAGTCAAGACCAATCTCACAGGGAAGGGGACCACACCAGGGAACCAGGTTTCCCAAGAAGGGCCCCGAACCACCTGTTTCAGTGACTTGGAAAAAGCTTCCCAAATCTCTACCCTGCAACTCCAGACTTTGTCTCCAGGAACTTCCTGATCGCCTTTCAAACTCACTTAGTCAGCAGTTCCTAGGCCCCTGGACCAGAAGCATACCCTGTTGTAGGGTGGTTCATGCCTTCTGAAGAATGACTAGCAAGCTTGGGTTTAATTTATTTTTTTTCCCCAAGCCAAAGACTAAAGTTACACAGAGTAAAACAGTGACCTTCACTCTGCAGCAGTGAGAGGAACAACTGCAGACAAGAAGACTGTTATTTCTGCAGTGGTAGGTGACCTTTAGAAGTGATAGTGATGAAAAGCGAGAGAAGCTGCAGGAACCCTGCTCCCCAGCGGGCAGCTCCGAAACAGCACGTGTGGCTGTGAGGAAGAGAAGGAACAGGCTCAGGACTGAGTCCTGCTCTGGGTCTCTGGGGAGCCAGGACTAGGGAAGACTTCGGGAATGAGGACTGGAAGTTTACACTCTAAAATCCTGCTTTATCTTCTTCAGATCAAAATCTGTCCCCACTCTGTGGGCACCGACTACTGCCCTCTGCCCTCAGGCCAACACACCCCAAGACCTGGTACCTTGCTCCTCTTCACGTAGGAATCCTCTTCATAAACATCTCGGGACAGACCAAAATCTGAGATCTTCATCCTGCGGCCTTCAGCTACCAGGACGTTTCTGGCTGCCAAGTCCCGATGGACGAGCTGCAGGGAAGACAAGAGCAGGGACCCCTGAAACCTGGGCCCATCGCTGGCAGAGGGGGCGCGGGGCTGGGGTGGCACGCACCTTCATCTCAGCCAGGTACTGCATCCCTCGTGAGATCTGCCAGGCAAAGGAGATGAGGTCGCCCATGGTCAGGGCCCGCTCCTCTGGGTTGTCCAGGTAACTGGAGTTGCGGCTGCCCCCACTGCCCACGTAGCCAGGCCCCGCCTTGCGGCTCTCTCGGAGGAAGCCCCGCAGGGAGCCATACTTGGCATACTCCACGATGAGGAGCAGTGGCCCTGGGGGCAGAGCGGTAGGTACATGGACTGGCTGCCTAGGTGGCCCTGGGCCGGTGGAAGCTGGGCCAGCATGGGGCAATCGCTTCCGGCAGCCTGAGGACTCAAGCCCCAGCTCACTCTCACATCATTCTGCTCTCCACTTTGCAGCGCTATGTTGCTTCAGCCGTGTCTGACTCTTTGTGACCCTATAGACTATAGCCCGCCAGGTTCCTCGACCATGGGATTTTCCAGGCAAGAACAGTGGAGTGGGTTGCCATGTCCCTCCCAAGGGATCTTCCCAACCCAGGGATTGAACCCAAGTCTTTACAACGTCTCCTGCGTTGGCAGGCAGGTTCTTTATTACTAGTGCCACTTGGGAAGCTCCTCCATCTTGCAGGGGCTTCGGATTCCAAAGCCAGCTGCCTGGACGGTTGACCACAACCTCTTTCCTGGGTGCCCAGGACAAGCAGTCACTGCATTTGGAGCTGCCCTGGGAGATAACCACTGCTGCTCAGATATCAGGCCTTTCTGTACCCCTGGTCTTGCTACAGTACTGCCTGGGGACAGCTGATGGAGGCAGAGGTTCTGGACCGCCCATGGCCACTCTCTCCCTGCCCTGCCTGCTCTCGGGCCGCAGTCCTGCCCGAGGCCCGGCCCTGAGCGCTACTGGTGCTGACTGGTGTCCCTGCTGCTCTCTCCCTGTCGGCCTCCCATCTCCCTCACACCCCCCCTACCACACACACACAAAGTGGGAGGCTCCCAGGGTGGCACAGCAGTTTTGGAAGACCAATAGAGCAAGACGCTCTTATGTGAACAATGGTGATGCTGGGGTGGGGCTGAGATCACCTGGAGGTTATGGCATATCTAAGTAGGTGCCCAGGAGACACTGTTCATCTCTGGACTTCCCTGTCTTAGGGGCTCGGCCTGGGACGGGGTGCTGACAACCAGGATGTCGCCAGAGACCTCATGGCAGCCCTAGAAGGCTCAGGGAACACTCCGGTGGCACCCCTCACAGTCCACTGGAACACACAAGTTCCAGGCAAGGGCCAGAGTCAGAGCCATGCTTCCAGGAAGAGAGAAGATAGGGGCCAGAGAAGAAAAGGATGGGGAAGAGGGACAATGCAGAATGGAGTGGCCCGGAGTCCCTGGCCTGTGCCCGGCAGCTGCTAGTCCCCAGCTGCTCTTACCGTCCTGGCTGCAGGCCCCATACAGCTTGATGACTTGCGGGTGGTTGACCTGCTTCAGGAGGTTGAACTCCGATAGAAGGTCCCGCAGCTCACTTGGGGAGGCGTTCTCTGAAACGCACAGAAACAAAGCGGGTCGCAAAGCTTCTGCTACCACCTTGCTGGGTCACAGATGCACACGAGGGGTCTACACAGACTTGTCTCCTTCCCAGACATCCTACCCAGGTTCAGACTGAGGCCTGCCAGGACTTCACTGCTTGGGGCTATTCTCAGCCCATGGAGGGTCAACAGGGGCCTCAAGTGCCTCCAGGGAGAAGATCTTTCCATGGAAAGCCTTCTGGGCCAGGCTATACACGGAAATGGCATTATTTCCCTGCAATCACCATCTCTCAAAGACAGAGGTGCACAAAGATACCCTCCCATTAACCCTTCTGGGGAGGTAAAGGGACTCCCTGGTGTCTCCAAACACCTGCTGAGCAAGCACTTGGCAATGGGAGTGTGAGGCCCTGGAGAAAGGTGAAGGCCATGAGACTTCACGGAAGTCCTCTCGCCACACTGAGCATGTGAGTCCCAAGGGCAGAGAGAGTTGTGCTCAGGACCTTGGGTGTGGAGGTCTCCTGGCCAAACCGTCTTCCTGAGTCATGGCCCCACATCCCACTGCCCAGCTGTGCCACCGCCTCTGGCTGTAGACTTGTCTGGAAATAAGACGATAGCTGGGAGATGGGGTATTGGAACCCTTTGGACCACATGTAGGTGACCCAGAGCCAGTCTCACTGTGCCCTCTTAGGGCCTGGGGTCTCATAGACAAGGGGTGACCCCAGTCTGAGGGCCTGGGTAAGTACACAGAAGTACCTGGCACTGCGTGGCTCCCAGACTGCTGAAGATCAGTGTGCATTCGCCCAAAATGTGCCCACCACATGGCCACTGGGCCCTCAGTTGGTCCAGCCGAGCCAGAGTTGGGCCATGGCAGAGGACCGTCTACCCAGTCCCTGCTGAGAAGCAGCAGTGAGGATACCCAGCTTGTGGCAAGACTGGGGCACTGTTGGCCCACTAAGGGCCGGTGGGGGCAGGGGGGGGCGCCACTGGGCAAGGCAGGGCCCTGGGGGGCAGCGGCCAGTCCTTGCAGGTGGTCTCTTCACTAGGACTTCAGTGGACGCTTGGCAAAAGGAATGAATTGGACAGACTGGGGTGTGGAGAGCTGTCAGTTTTGAACTAAAGGGCTTTTAATTTAAACTCCGATCTTTACCCAACATGGATACAGAAGCAGCATGGCTCTGGAAGCTTTCAAGGCGGGAATGTCTTACCCCGCTTCTCCAGGGACCACACCAGCCCACATCATCCTTGGTGGGGGTCCCTAGACTGCAGCCGCTCAGGAAGAGTAGAGGTGGGGGACTGGTTCTTCAGGAGGCAGCAGGCTGACTGCCAGAGTCCTGGCTATCACTAGGACTTCATCCACCCGCTGGGGCCCCCGCAGGTATGAGTGGCAGAGCCCCCTCTGTGTACTGCCCGGTCAGGTACCTTTCAGCATCTTCACAGCCACAGTCGTGTACCCTGCTTTGCCTTTCAGCCGGAAGGCTGTGGCCTTGACCACTTTTCCAAATTCACCTTCTCCCAGAGTTTTTCCAAGCACCAAGTTCTTCCGTGGGAATTCCCACTTGGGATCCTCCTACATTGGGTGTGAAGGAAGAAGAGAGAGAAGAGAGATGGTAAAGGTAAGAGGAAAGGAAGAAGGCAACAGCTGGCGGACAAGCTCCAGTGTGCAGAGAGGTGACAGTCACCATGTCCAAGGGCAAGACCCCACAGTCAAGCCCTGAGGTGCCATGAGAAGATGCGTCCCCCCACAGGAAGGCAGGTGTTGCCACAGACCGGCTGGACTCTGCATGCTCATACCCTCACTGGCCTCCACCTACTGCACATGCCCTGGGCCACCCCAGGCCCAGGGCCTGGTATTTGCAGTGAGGGACCCAGGGTTTTCTCAGCACCCACAGGTGCTCACAGGGGAGCATAGCCTCTTTCCTGGGAGTCAGGCCCAAGCCTCATGGCACCGCCTCTGCTTTGGACACCAGGCACTGCAGTAGCCCGGCTCCAGGACTTCCAAGAGAACTGAAGCGGCACCTGTGGCCCCAGTTGCCTACCAGCCCTGGACTCCCAGCTACAGGTGGGGGTGTAAGGACACCTTCCTGGTGTGGCAGCCTCTAGAAAGTTGCCACTGTGCCCCTCAGGAACCCCCGCCCACCCCTCCCTGCCAACGTGTGGAAGAGTGTGCTCCCACCACAGCCCAGCCACTGCCCAGAACCTGCACACACCAGCCTTCCCAACACGCCACGCCCACTCAAGACCCCGCTGGGGTGGGGGCTTCCCAGACCCTGAGGCTGGCTCGAAGACCTGAACGCGGGATGCTGAAGCCTGTCTGGAACCTGCCCTCCCGTCAGCACTGGGTGACCAGGTCCCCAAGTCTCGCTGCGGCTGGGTGTGGGTGTGGCTCAGGGGCTGCTTATATGATGTGCCTGCCAGGCTCGCCTAACCCACAGACACACCACCACTGGGGACCTACTGCCCCCCAGGGACCAGAGCCCTCTGTCCTTACATCTGGGAGCAGAGGCAGCTTCCGCTCAGCACCACAGCCAGGGGCTCCTTCCAGCCAGCTCCCCAGGCGTCCTGGTGTCTCAGTTTACCCAAGAACCCATTTTGCTTGTTCTTTAAGTTGCAAAAGAGTCAGTCGTGTCTGTCTCCCATGGACTGTAGCCCACGAGGCTCCTCTGTCCATGAGATTCTCCAGGCACTGGAGTGGGTTCCCATTTCCTTCTCCACCAAGAACCCATAGTCAGGCTCAAAGGAGACAACACAGTCGCCACCGCCCTGGTGTCCACACTGCACTAGATAATGGCTGACTGCACACAGAGACTGGGCTAAGAGGGGATATCACTGATTTGTTTCTCTTTAAAAGGGCCAAAAACTCAAAGTGTCCTCCCCACTTTATGTAAAACACAACTAAGGCCAAAGGGTCGAATAATGTGTCTAAGACCTCAGAGCTGGTCAGTGTGACCCCTGGGCCTCAGGCCCTGCTCTGGCTTCTCTGCACTCTGGGCTGGAGGCCAAAAATGGACCGTGGCCCCCCACCCCCACTCCAGAGAAGAACCGCTCTCACTGTGCATCTCAGCA
The DNA here is from genome assembly GCA_006410735.1 of Raphicerus campestris. Lineage (NCBI taxonomy): Eukaryota > Metazoa > Chordata > Mammalia > Artiodactyla > Bovidae > Raphicerus > Raphicerus campestris. Next base: position 565,564 of record SJYW01001345.1, read on the forward strand.
CAAGGAAGGGCATATAAGGGAATCAAATGGCTCATCCTTGGGCCACGAGGGCCATTCCCAGATGTGGTGGCCACAGGGGCCTCCGTCCTGACTTTGCCGGTTTCAATCACTCAGTAGGTGGGAGGTTCCAATTACTCAGCAGCCTCCAGTCCCCGTAGCATTTCAGTCTCCTCAGCAAGCACACTGGAGGGCAGGCAGGCAGAGGAGCCGCCTGCTGGGCAGGAGGTGGTGTCTGAGGCTCCCACACTGACCGCAGGCCCAGACCAGGCCCTGGAGGAGGAGGCTCGGGCTGACTCTTCCCCTCTTGGCAGACCAGTCACAGAGTCCTGGGGCCGGGCTCCCCCACAGATGCCTGAGAGGCCTCTCAGCGGCCCCACTCTCCAAGCCACAGACAGACTCCCCTCCCAGTGCTGCCACCAAGGCCAAGCCCCCCACCTGCCAGTCTCTCTCGCCTGGATGGGGACAGTGTTTCATCACAAGGCTCCTACCCAACAGACTCCCCAACAGAGCAACCTGGGGAAATGAAGGCAGAACATCGGCCTCCAGCCCGAGGGGGTCCTACCCTCTGATAATAAAACTCACACTCCTCCTCAGGGCCTCCCGCCAGACTTTGTCCTCCAGCACTTGGGGCCTCTGCAGGAGAGATCTCAGGTGGGTACAGCATGGCCTGCCCTCTTCTTGGAGCCTAACAGCCCAGATCTCGCTCACTTAAATCAGCGCCCATCCTTCTCCACCCTGCTTCATGCTCTCTGCCCCACCCCTGCCTTCTGCCCTCCCTGAAGGGCAGCTCAGTGGAGGTAGAGGACGGCTGGAAGCTCACAGGGTCCTCCGGTGGGCAAGGGTGCACTAGCCCCAGGGGCCCTGCACCCTCTGTCCCCCCCCATCCCTTCCCCAGCTGCCCTAGACCCGAGGCTACCCACAGGGCTCCCTGGAAGGGCTGCCTCCCTGGCCCTGCTGCCACACGGAGAACCTCACCGGGATCTTGAAGGTGTCCACCGAGACCTGGTTCTCCATGGAGTCCAGAGAGGGCCGGCGGGCGCCAGACGAGGAGTAGCTGACCGGGAAGGCTTGGGCGGGTCGGCGGAAGGTCATCTCGGCCGAGGCAATGGGCGGCTTGTGGGCGTTCTTGTGGTAGCGGTGGATGCAGAAGGTGGACAGGAGCACAGACACGATGAAGGAGAAGAGTACGGCCGCCGTGATCACTGTGCGGCAGAGCTCATCACACAGGGAGTCTGCAGGCAGGCAGGGGCCGTGAGAGAAGACACCCCGGGAGGGGGACCCCCAACACCCAACACAGCCACATCTGTGACAGCCAGGAAGTGGCTGCTGTGACCGACTGTGAGCTGCCTGCCAACCCTCCGGACCCATGGCAGGCACTGTTCTATATGTTTTTGCTACAGGAGACTGTTATTGCCCTTTTCTGGAAGGAATGAGCATTTATAAGCAGCCTGCCTGAGGTCACACACCAGAGGTTGTGTACCCCTGCACCCCCCGCCCCAACCCTGGAACGCTGCACTGAAGCCAGAGGCCCAGGGGCCCTGGGGGTGGGAGGAGAAGCTCTTCTCCTGTGCTCCTAATATCTTCTGGATTTTATGTTCAATATATAGTGGAGAGGAAAGACAAGTAGCCCAGGATCTGGGCCGTGCAATGACCACTCAAATGCCAGAAAAGCTCCCCATGTGTTCAGTGGGGGCCCCTGTTCTAGAAGAAGCACCTGGAGGGTGCTGGGAGGGGGAACCCAGCTGGCCAATGCCACAGACCCAGGAAAGGCTCTACACAGGGACAGTCTGAGGAGATGCCGAGTTATGTAGTGGAAGAACTAATTTTTCAGTCCAATCTTTATTATAGAACTTGAGGCCAGGGAATTCTTTGGTGGTCCACCGGTTAGGACAGGGGGGCTTTCACTGCCGTGGCCAAGATACATTCCTTGATTGGGGAACTAAGATCCCACAAGCCTTGCAAAAAAAAAAAAAGGAACTTCGGGCCACAAGGCGGTCTTAGTAGCCCTGAGCCAGCTCTTTGTCTGCACACATGGGGGAACCAAGACCCCAGGGAAGGAGAAATTCTCGTAGGTATCTCTTCCTTCCTGCAATCGTCNAAAAAAAAAAAAAAAAAAGGAACTTCGGGCCACAAGGCGGTCTTAGTAGCCCTGAGCCAGCTCTTTGTCTGCACACATGGGGGAACCAAGACCCCAGGGAAGGAGAAATTCTCGTAGGTATCTCTTCCTTCCTGCAATCGTCTCCCTCGCTCCCTGGAGGCTCAGGGAGGCATCGGGATCCCAGCTAGCTGTGCCCACCCCCACCCCCCACCCCTGCCGCAACGCAACGCACCCTGGCTGTCCTCTGGCTCACAGAAGCACTTCTTCTCCTCAGGGAAGCAGTTGCAGATACCGAAGCCAGCTTTAATCCCCCGACGCTCCCCAGGCTCATGCCCACCAATGATGCTGCCGCCCCCTGAGGACAGACACCACCCACTCAGCAGCCCACTCTCAGCCTCCAAGGACCTGGCCAGCCAGGACCACCAGAAAGGATTCTGAGAGTCCCCTCCCCACCTGATGTCAGCACTCTCAGGCCCAGGGAGCACAGTGAGCTCACAAGTCTGGGTCACCCTGGGCAGGAGCCTCAGCATGCATGCGTGTGTGCTAAGTCGCTTCAGTCATGTCAACTCTTTGCAACATTATGGACTGTAGCCCACCAAACTCCTCTGTCCATGACATTCTCCAGGCAGAAATACTGGAGTGGGTCACCAGGCCCTTCTTCAGGGGATCTTCCAGATCCAGGGATCAAACCCGTGCATCTCCGGCCCTGGCAGGTGGGTTTCTTTTCCACTAGCACCATCTGGGAAGCCCCAGTTACAGCATGATGGGCCCCCAAACCAGCTCCCTGGCCACATCCGGCAAGAGGAGGAACCCGCAGGCTGCCCTGGGCCCTGGCCAAGGTCCACACTTGGTTACTTTTCAGAAGCAGAAAAGCGGTAGCGGGGGCAGCTGGGAGTCAGCAAAACGGGGACAGGGAGTCGTGCCCCATGAGTTGGCCAGGGCAACAGTGGAGAGTGTGGGTCAAGCCAACAAGCTCTAGTTTAGGGGGAGGAGCGCCTTTATTCAAACAAAATGTTACGAAAGGGCTCAGCACTCAAAACCCAGGAACTCGGCTGGTCTGGCTGAAGTCCAGGCGAGAGTCGTTATTGGCCACCCCCTCCCATCCAGGCTCCTGCTCGCTCAGGTTCACCATGCAGGCTCATCAGGCTGCTTACGGAGGCAGTCCTGGGGGCAGATGTTGGGGTCTCTGCTCTCCACGGCGTCACAGTGGCCATCGGGGCAGGTCCTGATGCTGGGGGAGCAGGTAGAGAAGTTCCTGGTGATCCCTACAACACAGAGCGGGCAGGTATGACCACAAGGGAGCAGCTGCCCTGTTTGGACTGCAGAGCCAGGAGGGTGGCACTTCAGGGCCTTCCAGGTCCACCCTGTATCCCACCCCATCCCCTGCAAGGAATAGCAAACTGAGATCTGAGCAGAGAAGAACCACACACAGAGCCCCACCAGCAGGGCATCCCTGAGGTGCAGGGCAGCCAGGATGGTGAGGCCCGGAGGAGCCAGGCAGTCCCAGAGCTGTGCCAGGCTCACATCAGAGAGGCCAGAAGAGGCACTGTGGGTGGGACCCTCAAGACTGGTGGGCCCAGCTGGCAGCCAGCCACTGTCCACACCCAAGCCTGCCCAGGTCCCTCCTATTTGGGTCCACGTCCCCTGGGCTGGGACCTCATGGATAGAGCCTCTCTGAAAACCATTTTGGATATTTTGAATTATTTTAAGCTTTGTGTTTTCATGAAGTAAAGCCAACTATAAATGACATGTCAACAGTGTAGCCTACCTTAATTCCTCCACTTCTTGGATGCACAGAAATATTACCAAGAGATCTTCAAAAAGGGTCTGTGAACTATGTGTCTAAAAGCATTGGGTGAATGGGGGGAGAGTGGGAGGAAGGGATAGTCAGGGAGTTTGGGATATACATGTACACACACTATATTTAAAATAACCAATGAGAACCTACTGTATAGCACATGGAACTCTGCTCAATATTCTAAAAAAAACCTCAATGGGAAAAAAAAATTTGAAAAAAGAATATATACATGTATATGTATAACTGAATCACTGCGCTGTACACTGGAAACGAACACAGCATTGTTTATCAACTATGCTCCAATATAACATAAAAAGTTCAAAAAAAGAAGGCATTGGGTGAATACAGTGGTTCAGATAGTAAAGAGTCTGCCTGCAATGCTGGAGACCTCGGTTCGATCTCTGGCTTGGGACGATCCCTAGAGAAGGAACTGGCTACCACTCCAGCATTCTTGTCAGAAAATTCCATGAACAGAGGAGCCTGGCGGGCTATAGTCCACGGAGTTGCAAAGAGTCAGACCCTAGTGAGGGACTAACACTTTTACTTTCACATTCACAACTGCATGTGTATTTATGTGTATATGGGTAGAGAAATGGATATATACATGTTAATTACCATCTGGTTTGGGCATCAATACAGAAATTCAGAATTTTAGAATAAAGTAAAAAGAAAACACACACATCTCAACTTTGGCTCCAACCTTCTCAAGTCTAGAGCGAGTTCAGCCTCAGGCGCCTGTGATCCCATCTGTGATAAACAGTTGGAAAGTTCCCTGCTTCCTGGGCTCATGACCACCGTCTCCCGGCATCAGGAGCCACAGCAGGGACCAAGTACAGGGGAAGACTCAATGGGCAGGGGTGGGCGGTGTCGTAGAGGCTGGCAGGGCCTGCCCACACAGACCCCACTCCCACTCAGCCCGCATCACGCTCCCCACCGCCCGGCTCTGCCCAGGGCCTACCTTTGCCGTCTCCCTGCCTCCACTCACACCTGCCCGTCAGAGAGCCCAGGCCGCCGCATTCCTCACACTCGGGCCGTCGCTTGCTGACAGCGCAGGACAGGGGGCAGCCAGGCTCCTCAGGCACATCTAGGGGTGGCAGAAAGCAGTCCCAGGGGGCCAGCCTGCCACGGGCACCCATGGGTACAGGAAGCACTGGCTGAGCTGTCCCCACGAGTTGAGCCCAGACGGGAGTCAGTCACTAAGCTCTGGGGGCACGGGGTGGTAAGGGGGCTGCTGAGAGAGGGNAAAAAAATTTGAAAAAAGAATATATACATGTATATGTATAACTGAATCACTGCGCTGTACACTGGAAACGAACACAGCATTGTTTATCAACTATGCTCCAATATAACATAAAAAGTTCAAAAAAAGAAGGCATTGGGTGAATACAGTGGTTCAGATAGTAAAGAGTCTGCCTGCAATGCTGGAGACCTCGGTTCGATCTCTGGCTTGGGACGATCCCTAGAGAAGGAACTGGCTACCACTCCAGCATTCTTGTCAGAAAATTCCATGAACAGAGGAGCCTGGCGGGCTATAGTCCACGGAGTTGCAAAGAGTCAGACCCTAGTGAGGGACTAACACTTTTACTTTCACATTCACAACTGCATGTATATTTATGTGTATATGGGTAGAGAAATGGATATACACATGTTAATTACCATCTGGTTTGGGCATCAATACAGAAATTCAGAATTTTAGAATAAAGTAAAAAGAAAACACACACATCTCAACTTTGGCTCCAACCTTCTCAAGTCTAGATCGAGTTCAGCCTCAGGCGCCTGTGATCCCATCTGTGATAAACAGTTGGAAAGTTCCCTGCTTCCTGGGCTCATGACCACCGTCTCCCGGCATCAGGAGCCACAGCAGGGACCAAGTACAGGGGAAGACTCAATGGGCAGGGGTGGGCGGTGTCGTAGAGGCTGGCAGGGCCTGCCCACACAGACCCCACTCCCACTCAGCCCGCATCACGCTCCCCACCGCCCGGCTCTGCCCAGGGCCTACCTTTGCCGTCTCCCTGCCTCCACTCACACCTGCCCGTCAGAGAGCCCAGGCCGCCGCATTCCTCACACTCGGGCCGTCGCTTGCTGACCGCGCAGGACAGGGGGCAGCCAGGCTCCTCAGGCACGTCTAGGGGTGGCAGAAAGCAGTCCCAAGGGGCCAGCCTGCCACGGGCACCCACGGGTACAGGAAGCACTGGCTGAGCTGTCCCCACGAGTTGAGCCCAGAGGGGAGTCAGTCACTAAGCTCTGGGGGCACGGGGTGGTTAAGGGGGCTGCTGAGAGAGGGGTGGCATCCCAGTCACACAGCGGGGGCAGCTAGGGGGCTATAGAGTGGGGATGGGAGGTGGCCAGACTCAGCCAGGGACACACAGGACACCCAGTTAAACTTGAACTTCAGAGAACAGTGAATACCTGCTTTGTGTAAACACGGCTCTAATACCCCAGAGACATAGGGGAGTTTGTTTCTAACATGCTGCAAAGGCTACATGAGATGTACTTATACCACAAAAATTGCTCGTTGTTTACCTGAAATTGACATTCAATCTGAGTCCTATATTGAACCTGGCAGCCCTAAAACAGGTGGGCAGGTAGGACCTGCTGGCAGAGGCGATGGGCAGCGGGGGCCACCCACAACGCTGTCAGTCTGGACTGAACTGTGCCACCCCCCTCCGGCCCCCGTCATCCCTCCAGTGCAGGTGTGTGCTGTTTTCTCATCTTACAGAGGAGGCTCAAGGAAGCCCACCAGTCGGTGATGGGGTACAGGACCACATCCTTCTACAGGAACAGCCCGAGGCTCTGCCACGACCCGTCCACCCTGACCCTTCCCGCAGCCCGGGCACTCACACGTTCCTTCCACGCTAACGAGCAGCGGGGCCTGGGCTTGCTGGCGGGTTGGTTTCTCGGCGGCCACCACCGTGTACTGGAGCTGGGTACACTCGGGCCGCTGCAAGGCCTCTGTGTCATTCACGAACAGGGTCCCCGAGGTGTCCTCAGCCGAGGTGACCATCCCCAGGGCGCTGCAGTTGGCGCTGGAGGGCTGCAGCCTGTACTGCACTTGGACGCCACTGAACTCCTGGCAGTTTTCCACGCAGACTTTCCCGATCTAGGCATGGGATCAGGGAACCCTTAGCTGGGTGGATGGACCACCCGGGACAGGGGCTGGAGGGGCTCCGTGCCAGCTTGAGTCCCAGGACAGTTTCCCACTCAGCCCAGAGATGGCGGCCCCCAACCTCCCGATCTTCCAGGCCCCTGGAGTCTGTAGACCAACTGCCTACCTGGCCTGGCCCTGCCCAGGCCATGACACCACCCTTCACCACTGTTCCTGGGAGCCGGAGGTGGAAAGAACACAGGGTTCCGGGCTTTGGTTTAGGGACTGGCCCTGCATGGAGGCGCTTGCTGCCTTGCCCGGTTCACCCCTCACTTGCTCCCTCATTCTGGCACAATGGATGCCTGGATGCCTCCCACACACCTCCCTCACTTCTGGGAAGGCCCGTTGTGCTCTGGGGATCACTAGGGTCCATTTTTAGTGTCCTGTCTGGGTCTCCTGCCTGGTCAGCCAGAGCATGGCACTTGGGCCACAGTTCACACAGCAGGGTTACTGTCCCACCTGGGACCTGGAGCCTCCTAAGACTTTGGCCAGAACCCCAGGGAGAGAAGGGATACTCCTCTACTGATGCCTCATGGCCACAGTGGTCACTGGGGCCTGGAACTCTCCTTTTCCC
>SJYW01001345.1:627416-646308 GCA_006410735.1 Raphicerus campestris
AAAAAAAAATGAGAACAGATGACTGAAAATTTCACTATTAAAAAGACCGCTTTTGAATCAGTTCTAATGAGATCGATGAAACTGGAGCCTATTATACAGAATGAATTAAGTCAGAAAGAAAAACACCCAAACAGTATATTAAGACATATATATGGAATTTAGAAAGATGGTGATGACAACCCTATATGCAAGACAGCAAAAGTGACACAGATAAAGAACAGACTTTTGGACTCTGTGGGAGAAGGCGAGGGTGGGATGATTTGAGAGAATAGCATCGAAACATGTATATTACCATATGTGAAATAGATGACCAGTCCAAGTTTGATGCATGAAAAAGAGCACTCAAAGCTGGTGCACTGGGATAACCCAGAGGAATGGGATGAGGAGGGAGGTGGAAGGGGGTTCCGGATGGGGAGACACATGTACACTTGTGGCTGGTTATGTCAATGTATGGCAAAACCCACAATATTGTAAAGTAATTAGCCTCCAATTAAAATAAATGAATTAATTAAAAAAAAGAATAAATAAGGTAGTATTAAAAAATAAGAAAAGTACTGGGTCCACTAGTAGGGTTACTCTCAGGTTGCATTTAAATAGTCAAAGCTCTTTTCTATGGAAGGTGCCATTGTATGTCCTATAGAAAGAAACCCATTCATTTTTAATTAACCCTTCCCCTGATTTAGAGGGTTTCCAAGGAAATGGCAACCCACTCCAGTGTTCTTGCCTGGAGAATCCCAGGGACGGGAGAGCCTAGTGGGCTGCCGTTTATGGGGTTGCACAGAGTTGGACACGACTGAAGCGACTTAGCCAGGTGTCTCAATGGCAAAGAATCCACCTGCCAATGCAGGAGACACAGGTTTGATCCCTGGGTTGGGAAGATCCCCTGGAGAAGGAAATGGCCACCGACTCCAGTCTTCCTGCCTGGAGAATCCCAAATACAGGGGAACCTGGGAGGGTACAGTCCATGGGGTCACAGAAGAGCTGGATACGACTTAGTGACTAAACAACAGCAACCCTGATTCAGAGTCACACAGGGCCTGAGAGGGCTAATAAGCTCATTAGCTGACATGAGTTCAAATGCTAAACCTCTGAAGAAGTGAGGAGTTAAGAAGACTCACAGTTCAGAAAGTAGACAGTGTTCTAATAAGTTTACTATTCTGTTTGTTGAGCTCATCAGATGGGGAACACATGTATACCTGTGGCGGATTCATGTTGATGTATGGCAAAACCAATACAATATTGTAAAGTAAAAAAAAATAATAATAAAGAAAAAATAATAAAAAAGAAAAAATAAATTTATATTAAAAAAAATCAGAGGATACTAGAATAAATTATCATCAGCTCCTTTTACTGTGTCAGTTCTTTTGATTGACCTTACATGAATCTCTGTGAAGAAGCGGACAAACTCGGTCATTTCTGGGCTTTGGCGTTCATCCACAAAAGACCTGTGGAGCATCAGATGTTCGCATTGTAACGGGCCAGCTGAGCCCATACACAAGGACTGTTTCCATTTTCTGGAAAATAGTCTCCCTTCCTCATCTATAGGAATGGGCTTCCAGTTCCACAATGGTTCAACATAACTCTTTTCCCTTGGGAAGGACTAAACTCTATCAAGAGTTGAAATTTGTCTCCAATTGGGAAAATTTTTTTCCTGGATTTGGAAAAGAGAGGGAGATGGAGAGAGACACAGAGAGAAAGAGAACAGACAAAACATGCAGTGGCAAGGGCTTTGGGGTGGCCATGTTCCCTTACAGTCAATGGAGTGAAAGCTGAGAAAGTTGCTCTGGAGTAAAGAAGTCAGAAAAAGCAGCAGCAACAGCTTTTCACTTCTTTTTTTCTCCTTGGGTTTTGTGAGAATACCTACATCCCTGTAATATACTTCCCAGTTTATTTCACCTGGGTCAAATTGTTTTCTGTAACTTGCAATCAAAGGATCCTAACTAAAACCTCAGCTTAAAGAAGAGACTGATGATTTACATGGCTTGTGGATTTATTTCCAATATTTTAAAATATAAATCTGAAAAATGGCTTTGCCCAGTTTGATATGACATTAGAATAGGAAAGACAAGTACAGATTAAATGGGGCATAAAGTATGCTTTGGAATTATTACAGAACAGACACTAGCCTCTTACCATCTTTAAGATAGTGGGCATATCATTTAACCTCTCTGAGCCTTGGTTTCCTTAACTTTAAAATGGAAATTATGGGTATTATAGAAGATTAATATTAAATTTAATAAGCTACAATATGTAAGGCTGCTAGTTAGCAAAATGAAGACACTCCCTCCCAGTTAGGGAAAGTTTCTGTTCGGGAAAAGCTATTAATTTGCCATTCTTTTCTTTTTTTCTGTCCTGCTCAGTGTTGGCTCAGAAACTAGAGAGGACTGAATCTAGGCATGGAAGAGTTAGTGTCTCCAAAGAGAGTCTGGACAGGTAGGAGGTACAGATGGGCTGAGGGTTTTGTAAGGAGAGAAGATAAATAAAGCGGAGAAGGGCAGATACAAGCTTCACTTACCTGACCGTTTTGGTGATGACCTGGCCAGGCTGATAGATTCACAGTGACTAATGAGAAAGCTGCAGGAACCGTACTACAGGGAGTTTCCTTTCTCTATAGTCTGAGGTGCTGGTGCGTTTTTATGTGATGCTGAATTTACAGTCAGCACCCATGTTTCATGGAGCCTCTTAAGGGTTTCTCAGTCTCAGTGCTATTGCCTTTTGGGGCCCACCGTTCTTTGTCGTGCGGGCTGTTCCATACATTGTAGGGATGTTTAGCAGCATTTCTATCCTTTATCTACCAGTTGGGACAACAAAAAATATCACAAATGTCTGAAGACATTACCAAATGGCCCTAGGGTGGCACAGTATCACCCATGCTTGAGAACCATTACTCTAAAAAAATACTATTTAAAAACAGATTGGTAAATCTGTTTTAATCAGGGACTCCAGTCTTAGATAAACCAATCAGTAGAAACGGAACATTCCATCTTCAACCTCTTATTCTTACAAGTGACCCTGATGGCATCACATACAACTTGTGAGACAGCTGGATTTGGAACAGGAAGACAAAAGTTCAGATTCTTTCCTGGTCTCCTACGAAGTAAGGAACTTGAGACTTGAGTTGGGGAAACTCAATACTCGGTTCTCTGGATTCTGATTGGTAACAGACATGAAAATCACTAGCCATACCATGATCAAAGCTGTGGGTTAATATCTAGGCTATTGCAAAATCATACCTAAATGCCTGGTCATGTGCATGGGGGAATGTGGCTTAGTTGGGGGTTTTCCTCTGCCTCTCATGATTTTGGACTCTGTTTGGGGAGATCTGCCTAGGAGACTTTGAAACAAAATCTCCCAGCCTGTAGGGAGATCCTCCACCCACTGGATAGACACTCCACTTACACGGTTGAAACTCTGGACCAAGGAGCCTGTCAGTAGAGCTGAGCTTAATTCACCCACAGATGCCGGGCAAGAACCAGCGATTCATATCCACTCTGCCTCTGTGCAGGGGACCTCGCCCTGGTCTGCCCCCTGGAGCTGCTGCCCAATCAGTGACCACTGTCACTAATTCCAAGAGCCCCTCCCCTGGGAGGCAGGAGTAAGAGGGAGGGAACCAGGATTTTTCTGGCTTTGGGAGGAGAGTGAGTGATGCTCAGGCAGAAATCGAAGGCAACGAGGGACAAGTGTTCCCACTTAAGAGATGCAGCATCCTCCTTTGTCATCAGGGTATATTGTGAAGAAAATTCTTTAAAAAGAGCGTGTTTGGGACTTGGTTATCAGTAGTTATTAGTGTTATTTTAAAGAGAAGGTTTAAAAGTTTGTCTAGCTAAAAATCACCAGACTTCAAACTGACACTGGTCTTTTCCTCAGTTCACTGCTCCCCACCCACATCTTGGCCAGCAGCAGAGATTATGTTGATTTGGCATCTGAGACCCAGCAGGAACAGCGAGGATTAGAAAACTAAATGTCCAAGTCTCAGAGTGAGCTTGATCTGGGAATTATGAAGAGGGGCAGGGAGCTTATAAATTAAGCCCACTCCTTTAGGTAACATTTAAAATATTAACAAAGAAAAACAAACTGCTGGATAAATCCTTATATAATCTTGAAAAGTGAACACCATCTGTTTTGTATTGTTTTGTGTTTGAAATGATGTAGAATGTCTCTTGCTGATCCTTGGTGTATGCACTTCTTGCGTCTACTTTTTATAGTTGCTTCTGACTATCATTAGGGGCAGNTCTGTTTTGTATTGTTTTGTGTTTGAAATGATGTAGAATGTCTCTTGCTGATCCTTGGTGTATGCACAGTGTGGCCCCCAGTAGACACAGACCTGTTTCTGGATTTCTTGCGTCTACTTTTCATAGTTGCTTCTGACTATCATTAGGGGCAGTTGCTCCCTAGGGTCAGAATTTGTTAAAAAATTATTAGAATTTCCTGCTGTAAATCCAAGTATAGATTAAGATACTGAATGACTAAACTTATTAAAAGTCTCTAAAATAGGAGTGAACAGACTTTGCATGAGGGCTTATGGCACATTTCTTTAAGTCATGAATAGTATTAGTTAATGGACTTTACAATATCTATTTTGAAAATTTATGACCTCTATGTTTTCTCTCTCTCATTAAAAACAAACAGATAAACATTATTTTCTTCTGAGTAGCTGAAGTTTTAAATAACTAAATTTTATTAAATATGTGTTAGAATACATTTTGGTAACACTTAAGTTCAAACAATATTATCTGGAAATAAAAATTTTTGGGAAGGAAATTCATTTTGCTATTAGATTTCTTTGTCAGGAAACACAGAATGACTCAGCAGTCAACAAAGTATTGAGGGAGAATACATTAATACATATTTCGGGAAACAGTTGTTCAAAATATGTACATACATCTTTGTCAACTTAACCATAAATGGCTTAGGCTAGACTAGAAATCATGTACCCAAGACATGCTTCTATGAACAGTGTTTTAAAATTAGCATTGTGAATGCTCTTTTTAATACTATAAAGCTTCCTTTATCTAAAGCTGAAACTTACTGAAATCATCTACGATAGTGTCTACCATGAGTGAGGCAGGAAATTTTGGCATTTTATTGGGAAGGGGGAGAGTCATATCTGGAGAAGTGTTTTCAGAAATCCATTTGAGGATCAGACGTCCCCAAGGGCTGATGGAGCCCAGAGTCTATGCCCTTTTCCTATAGGTTGCATTTCTAGTGTCTCTAGAAGAGAACTCTGCCTGAAAATTCATTTGGCCTATTTAGACCTTTCTTTTCCATTCTTCCCTATGGAGAAAATAGATTTTTCTACGTGTAATTTGGGATAGTCTGGGAAGACAGCTTCTAACTTTGCTCACCTGAGATGAAATAAGAGCAAAGAGTGTAGGGTTTCCTAAGTCAAATTCTGTTCAAATTTTTATCAATTGTGTAACCCAAGGTGAGATTTTAAGGTAATGCATTTAAAATGCTAGCATTGTGCTGGACACATAGTAAATATTCAATATACTATGTAATGTTTTATAATTTTCAAGTTACTATTACTGACACACCATTCTTGTTTATGATTCACAAAAACTATCTGACAATTGAAAATGTCTCCTCTCTTTCCCCATTGCTATAGCATATGAGGGTTGGATGATTTCAAGGGGATGCTGTGATCTTCTGAGATCTCCCCTCCTCTGTCCCCCTGTCCCCACACCAAGTGGGTTCACCCAAAGGAGATGAGAAGTGTGCCAAGGTGATCCAGTATGCAGATGATGCTTGTTGCATCTATACTTTTCTCAATACTTTGATTCTCAATACTTTGACTGAGTCTTAATTGACACTAAGATTGTTGTGAGTGGAACTGAAAGACCTCTTAGTCCCCAAATAGCTTTTCACCATTTGTCTCAGTGTCTGAGGTTCCTAGTATGGGTCACTCTTTTGTCTAATGGCAAAGAAAGTTTAGCAGAAGCAAATGTTAAATTTGACTAGTTTGTTCTTCCCTTTTAGAGGTGAGAGAACAGACAGACTAGTGAGTCCCTCTACATCGCAACTCTTGTACTGTTATCAGAGATAGGTGCCTGGGCAGGAAAGGCCACAGACAACTTTTTATTTTTATTTTAAAAATTATTGATTTATTTGGGTGTGCCCGGTCTTCAGTCTTCACTGTGGCATGCAGGATCTTTAGTTGCGGCATATTGGACCTAGTTCCCTGATCAGGGATTGAACCTGGGTCCCCTGCATTGGAAGCATGGAATATTAGCTACTGGACCACCAGGGAAGTGCCTGGACAGCCTGTAAGGTTTTCAATATTTTTCATATGTCACATGGGTGCTTTCTATAGAAGTAAACACTTAACCTGCAAACAACTTCTTGATGCCTTGTGTTAAAAGCCATGGAATTTCATAGAAATACTGACCTCAGACTTCAGTAGTTCATATGTCATTTTCCACTTTAGCTGCAGAAGCAGCAAGTGGAGTTAAAAAAAAAAAAAGTCTGTTTAGAGCAGCCAGATTTTGTTTAGGTTGTCAGCTAAAACAGAAACCCCATCATTCTGGACTTGGCAGCTTGTTAGTAGAAAAACCACCAGGAAGCTCTGAGCTGGTAATTTAGAGCACAGACTTATTCCCTGATACAGCTGTAGAGCAGCAGGTAGATGGGACTTAAGCAAACACTAGCTTAAAAGAATAGAAGAAGGAAATGGAGAACTTTTTTTGCACATATCAGTATGGCTAAGGATATGCAAGTTCATTTCTCATTCCACTGGATTTTCTTTTTAGCTGGCTTAGCCACATATAAGAGAGCTTTTCTCTCAGTTTTATTCAACTTAGTGAACATTTACTGAGCACCTTCTGTGTGCCAGACACAGTGCTAGGTTTTGGGAATCTTCATTCTCTAGTTTAGATTTTGATGTAGAGACAGATATGCAGATATGAATAGATTCATAATAAAGGAACAAAGATATTTATTCAGAGCATTGGATTAGGAGTGGTTCTGATCATGCAATGGGAGAATCCTACTGGAAGAAAGTGAGCAGAAGGTAAAGGGTAAAGAGAGCAGGAATGGACGGGAGAAGAGATTCAAGGCAGAGGAAATTGTCAGAGGAAAATCTGTAGAATATCAGAGTGAGTGAATGTGGGAAGAAATAAAAAGGAGATGCCCATTCTGTCTGTCTGATAGATATGCTCATATTAAAAAATGAAAAGTGTCCTTTGTTATTATTATTTAGTAGCTAAGTTGTGTCTGATTCTTTTGTGACCCAGTACACTGCGGCCTGCCAGACTTCTCTGTCCATGGGATTTTCTAGGCAAGAATACTGAAGTGGGTTGCCATTTCCTTCTCCAGGGGATCTTCCTAACCCAGGGATCAAACCTGCATCTCCTGCATTGGCAGGCAGGTTTTTTTTTTTTTTTTTACCACTGAGGTTTTTTCCAGGTTTTTTACCACCTGGAAAACCTAAAGGGTCCTTTGCTGCTGCTGCTAAGTCGCTTCAGTCGTGTCCGACTCTGTGTGATCCCATAGACGGCAGCCCACCAGGCTCCCCCGTCCCTGGGATTCTCCAGGCAAGAACACTGGAGTGGGTTGCCATTTCCTTCTCCAATGCCAGAAAGTGAAAAGTGAAAGTGAAGTAGCTCAGTCGTGTCCAACTCTTAGCAATCCCACGGACTGCAGCCTACAAGGCTCCTCCGCCCATGGGATTTTCCAGAGTACTGGAGTGGGGTCCTTAGATGATCTCAAGTGAATCATGCTATGGGAGACCACAGACTACAGACACCCCAAACTACAAAGATATGCAGGAAACTTTTCTTATGACATTTGGGGCAAAGAGAATTGTCTAGAGGAGATAGAGACTAAGGGAAGCTATGGAAATAAATTTAGGGTAAAAAGAGTGTAAAAAGATAAATGGATCTAAAATAAATTTAGGAAAATCAATTATTTTAATCTATCTAGTACCTCTAGATGTATAATGGGAAAATATTATCCATAAGAGCAGTACAAAAGTAAAATATGTGTAAGTTTATCTTCATCGTAAATTTGATGCAAAGCCTAAAGAAAACTACAGAATGCTATAAAAGTTATTACAACAGGTTATTAAAATGATTTGACTGAACGAATAAAAATAAAAGCTCATGAATGAGAACCCTCAATTTGTATAGATATTGTAGGTTCCCAAAATTTTATAGATATAATGTGGGTTCTAATTAAATACCAACAGGAGTTTTTTTTGAAACATAATTCTTAGTTCTCAGAGGGTAAAGTATCTGCCTGGATTGCAAGACACCTGGGTTTGATCCCTGGATCTGGAAGATCAAAAGCAGTGCTGCCTGATTGAATAGTAAAGTATATGTTAAGCCTAAAATACACAAAATTTTATAATATTGAAGTAAAAATACATATAAATCGGTTGAATAGAAAAAATAACAAAATAAGGCCCTAAACAAGTATTTGCACATAAGAACTTAGTATATGATTAAAGAGAGTTTTCTAATTAATGGTTAAAAGAAGGATTTATTAATTTCTGGTGCTGAGACAATTAACTATCTATATGAAAAAGGTCCAATTCTTATAGCACACAGTCCACTAAAATATACTAACATTAAATTAAAGAGTAAATGTAAAGCAATAAATCACATAACATTTTAAGAAAATGTAGGCAATTATCTAAGTGTGAGGAAAAAGCCTTTATTTTTCAACATCAAAGCAAAGGCATAAATTATCACATAAATGATTTGACCGCCATGCTTATATTTTAATACAAAAATGTTGAGAATAAAATAAGTTAAGTGAAAAAATAGAAAAATATTTGTCATATATAAATTCAGAGGGTTAGATCTTTAATACACAAAAACATGTTTATAGATCAATGTACAAAATCAGGAAAATGAACAACAGATATGGATAGATAATTGGCAAAAGATAGCAAAGAAAAAAATGCTGTCTTTTTTGTTTTATTTAACAAGTCTTTAAAGACTTAAAATGCAATATTTTGTATTGATAATGGTGAAGAAAAGAAAAATGCTCTTTCAGTGCTAATGAGAATTTAAATACTTTCATATGAAGAGTGATTTAATAATAGTCATCACAAGCTTTAAAAGTGCCATGCTCATTCACCCATTTTTCTTGTAGGAGTTTATCTTAATGAAATTATTAAAATTATTTGCAAAGATTTATCAATGAATATGTTTACCAAGTGGTTTTAAAAATAATAATGAATAATTAGAAATTTCCCAAATTATTAAAAAGAGAGCTGTCTAATAAATTTATATAGTAGAATACAATGAAGAGAGCATAAGTAAGAAATCTGCTGGAGGAATCATTTAAGTTCAGTTGTTCAGTCATATCTGACTCCTGTAACCCCATGGACTGTAGCATGCCAGGCTACCCTGTTCATCACCAACTCCTGTAGCTTACTCAAACTCATGTCCATTGAGTCGGTGATCCCATCCAACCATCTCATCCTCTGTCTTCCCCTTCTCCTCCCACCTTCAATCTTTCCCACCATCAGGGTTCTTTCAAATGAGTCAGCTCGTCACATTAGGTGGCCAAAGTATTGGAGCTTCAGCATCAGTCCTTCCAATGAATATTCAGGACTAATTTCCTTTAGGATGGTTTGGTTGGATCTCCTTGCCATCCAAGGGACTCTCAAGAGTCTTCCCCAACACCACAGTTCAAAAGCATCAGCTCTTTGACATTCAGCTTTCTTTATAGTCCAACTCTCACATCCTTACATGACTACTGGAAAAACCATAGCTTTGACTAGATGGACCTTTGTTGGGAAAGAAATGTCTCTGCTTTTTGATATGCTATCTAGGTTGGTAATATCTTTTCTTCCAAGGAGCAAGTGTCTTTTAATTTTATGGCTACAGTCACCATCTACAGTGATTTTGAAGCCCCAAAATATAAATTCTGTCACTGTTTCCATTGTTTCTCCATCTATTTGCCATGAAGTGATTGGACTGGATGCCAGGATCTTAGTTTTCTGAATGTTGAGTTTAAGCCAACTTTTTCACTCTCCTTTTTCACTTTCATCAACAGGCTCTTTAGTTCTTCTTCACTTTTTGCCATAAGGGTAGTGTCATCTGCATATCTGAGGTTATTGATGTTTCTCCTGGCTATCTTCATTCCAGCTTGTGCTTCATCCAGTCCAGCATTTCCCATGATGTGCTCTGCATATAAATTAAGTAAGCAGGGTGACAATATACAGCTTTGACATCTCCTTTCCCAATTTGGAACCAGTTTGTTGTTCCATGTCCAGTTCTAACTGTTGCTTCTTGACCTGCATTAACAGTGAATTATTGATGGATAATAGGATTCAGTTCAGTCACTCAATTGTGTACGACTCTTTGCAACCCCATGGACTGCAGCACATCAGGCTTCCCTGTCCATCACCAACTCCTGGAGCTTGTTCAAACTCATGTCCATTGAGTCAGTGATGTCATCCAACCATCTCATCCTCTGTTGTCCTCTTTTCCTCCCACCTTCAATCTTTCCATCAGTATCTTTTCCAATGAGTCAGCTCTTCACATCAGGTGGCCAAAATACTGGAGTTTCAACTTCAACATCAGTCCTTGCAATGAACACCCATGACTGATCTCCTTTAGGATGGACTGGTTAGATCTCCTTGCAGTCCAAGGGACTCTCAAGAATCTTATCCAAAAGCACTGTTCAAAAGCATCAGTTCTAAGGTGCTCAGCTTTCTTTCTGGTCCAACTCTCACATCCATACATGACTACTGGAAAAACGAAAGCTTTGACTAGATGGATCTTTGTCAGCAAAGTAATGTCTCTGCTTTTTAATATAATGTCTAGGTTGGTCATAGCTTTTCTTCCAAAGAGCAAGCATCTTTAAATTTCATGAGTGCAGTCACCATCACAGTGATTCTGAAGTCCAGGAAAATAAAGTCTGTCACTGTTTCTGTTGTTTCCCCATCTATTTGCCCTGAAGTGATGCAACCGGATGTCATGATTTTAGTTTTTTGAATGTTGACTTTTAAGCCAGCTTTCCTGCTCTCCTCTTTCACTTTCATCAAGAGGCTATTTAGTTCCTCTTCTCTTTCTACCATAAGGATGGTGCCATCTGTGTATCTGAGGTTATTGATTTTTTCCCTGGAAATCTTGATTCCAGCTTGTGATAGGATTAGAGATTATTTTAATTTTATTCTGTGTAGTTTTCAAGTCTGAAACCAAGAACCTGAAATTGAAAATTAAAACATAGGTACTCTATTTCAACAGTGTAACCTCAATGCCTAGCACAGAGTGTGCTTTCAGATACAGTGACCATAAAACATTTAGTAATGGGAGTGGAAAGTCTGGAAACAAGAATGTCAGTGGTAGGGAGGATGACGCCAGGACCATGGCCCCTGAATTCATGACAGACTGGAAGACCCAGAGTCCTCAAGGAATGGGGACAATTTGTGAAACATTTCAGAAGTCACACCTTCCCCCTTCCTGTTCTCTGTTTCCCCTACTCCCTACCCACTGTACTTTGGGTTTGGACTTTGGGTCTGCAGGGTAACTAAAGGACAGGTGAAACACGAAAAGGTCTGAGCTCCAGGGTTGCACATCCATCCATGTCTTATTCTCTGTGCATGCTCCCCAGCTGCTGTGACCTCCAGAAGTATCTTCTATAAAAATAGAAGAAAAGTGCTTTCTTCTTTAAGCAGCTGACACATTGGAGACCCAGAGGGAATAGCAGTTAACATGGACTGAGAACCTCTTAGCTCCGTAGTTCAGGAGACCTTCCTCAAAAGGAGTCAGCATGCTGAATGAGAATCCCATTGAGAAAGGAGAGGTTGATAGCAAGTGAGTTAGAGCAGAGGCTACTACCTGGATAGAATACAGGGCCATTAAGGTAAGTACTGGGGTAAGACATAGTCTACCCACTCCTTCTCTCTCCCTTCTTCTCTCCCTGTCCTTATTTTATTAAGCACCTAAACATTACCATACCTGGGAGACCTGGTTCCAAATGTCAAATGTCTCTGAGATTAACAGAGCTNCCCCATTGAGAAAGGAGAGGTTGATAGCAAGTGAGTTAGAGCAGAGGGTACTACCTGGATAGAATACAGGGCCATTAAGGTAAGTACTGGGGTAAGACTGGACATATTCTACCCACTCCTTCTCTCTCCCTTCTTCTCTCCCTGTCTTTATTTTATTAAGCACCTAAACATTACCATACCTGGGAGACCTGGTTCCAAATGTCAAATGTCTCTGAGATTAACAGAGCTATCCTTCTGGGCTAGGTTACACTTTAGCTTCTTGTAATTGGCTCCTATCCTCTTCCAGGGTTTCCTGGCATTCCCTCCCCTAACCCTCCCCATTATTCCCTGAGGGATGAAATGAGTAAAGATATGTATGCTCTACCATGGTATTAACTAGATGGTTGGATTTTACCTGATTCTCTCTTGAGGGTGGCTAATTCTGGGAAGACAGAACAGGATGAGTTCCTAAATCAGTGGAGTGGATTAAAGACCAGGAGTAGGGGAAGCTTCTTAAAATACAGATTACTGAGCTGACATCCAGGTTTTCTGATTGAATGGATCTAGGGTAGGGCCCAGACTTTACAATGTCCCTGGTGGATTCAGAAGTAGATTGTTCTCCACACTTCAAGTCCTCAGTATCTTGATGAACTCTCTGATTCCCTTAGATTTAGCTCCTTTTGGTGACAGATGTTGGCTGTGCAACCCCTCTCCCCCCAACCTCCTTCAGGAACAACAGTTAGGTGTTCAACCAAGTAGGAGGTCAAACCAGCCCTACTTCTTGAGCCTTCTTTCTACTGAGCCCTTTCTCTTGAGCCCTCTCTGCTGCTGTTCAACTGGGTCAGGAAGGAGTGTTTTTGAAGGGACTTGTTCAACCTCCTCTAGATTTCAGAGAAGGTCCTAGAGAAATCTGCTATTTCTTTAATAGACTTCCAGAATGATCACTTTCAGGTCAGTACAGTAAGTCCCTTACATACCAACCTTCTAGTTGTGAACTCTAAACGATGTGACTGTGTGTTTGCGCGTTCGATGGTGTGAGTTAGTTCATGTGTCTGGTGTACATTGTCACATGTGCGCATCCTCTACGAGTGGTTGTGCTTTCGTGCACTTATGGCACAGTACTGTATAGCAGGCGTCCCCAGCCTCCAGGCCACAGGCTGGTTTCTGTCTGTGACTTCTTAGGAAGTGGGCTGCACAGCAGAAGGTTGGTAGTGGGCAAGTGAGCAGAGCTTCAGCTGTATTTACAGCTGCTTCTCATTTCTTGCATTACCACCTGAGCTGTGCAGTCTATCAGATCAGTGGAGGTATCAGAATCTCATAGGAGCACAGACTCTGCTGCACTGGAATCATTCCAAAACACCTCCCTCCTCTGGGTCTGTGGAAAAATAAATCTATTACAGTGCAGTACTATATAGCTGATTGTATTAGTTGGGTCCTCAGGCTAACTTTGTTGGGCTTATAAACAAATTAGACGCCAAACATGCTTTTGGAACAGAACATGTTTGTATGTAGGGAACTTACTGTAATGAGAAAAGTAATAGCATAGTTATAAGGTCGATTATTTAAGAGGGACAGATGGGCTGATCATTGCAGAAAAACCCTCTGATGTGTGCCTTTCAGGGAGGTGGTGGCAACCTATCCAAGCTAACAATTTCCTTTTCCTACAAGGAAGGAGAGATAGCACTTGAGAATTTTCTTGATTACACCTCTGGCAGTTGCCATGTTCACCCACCCTTCTGTCACTTTCTATTTCAGTGCTGGCTGTGGATCCTTATTCTGGTTGAATCAGTTCATCTAGGTCTCAGATCTCAGTATTGACTGAGTTCAGGAGCTACTTTGTTACAACTTTGACCCTGACCTTGACCTCCTACTTCTGATCCCAGATATTCTCTGATACAAGTTTTAAGAATAATAATAAAATATGGCATATAGCGACCCCATATTCAGGTTTATGAAAGAATAGATTAGAAGCCAGAGACCTCTATCCTTGAGCACAAACTTTAGAAATACACAGTCAGTGTCCGTGAGGGAGCTTGGTTATCTTGGCAAATGCACCTAAAGTTCTGCCATGGTGGAAAAAGTCAGGTCTTGCTTCTCAAAATTTAACAACAAATTACAAAATATGATATTTTATTGTTTCTACTTGCATGTATTTTGTTGACATAAAAAAGAAACTGGGAATGGAGAAAGCTGAAGCCCTTCCACTCTGCATCTGAGAACTGAAAATTATTTAACCAAGGCTGATATAAGTGATGTGGGTTCAATTCCTGGGTTCCTAAGAGTCCCTGGAGAAGGGAATGGCTATCCACTCCAGTACTCTTGCCTGGAGACTTCCATGGACAGAGGAGACTGGCAGGCTGCAGTCCGTGGAGTCACAGAGCCTGACACAACTGAAGTGACTTAGCACATAGTACATAACCAAGGTCTGTGTTAGATAGTCGTATCAAACTGTTTGCAACCCCATGGACAACACTGTAGAGCTAACCAGGCTTCTCTATCCATGGAAATTTTCAGGCAAGAATACTGGAGTGGGTAACCATTCCCTTCTCCAGGAAATCTTTGCAACCCAGGGATTGAACCCAGGTCTCCTGCATTGCAGACAGTCTTTATCATCTGAGCCATGAGGGAAGAAGCACTGATAAGAGGCATTTATTTCATTTTGGATCCCTGGTGAGGCTTGACAATGTGACTGGGAGAGCAGCTGAGCTCTGGGAAGGGTAAATAGACTCATGTTGCTTCTGTTCTTAGTGGCACTTATAAAACCAGATCTGAGGAGGAAATGATGAAAGGCCAGTCCTGCCTGGGTTGTCAAGACCTCTCGATCTTTTTCCTGATTTCAACTACTGTTTGTAAGGGTTACTTCTGAGTCACATCTACAGAAGTTCTCACGGCAATCATCCTACATTATTTGTCTCAGGTTTTTTTTCTGATTTCTTCTTCCTCTGAACTCTTGGAATTTATTGTACATTCTATTCATTTTCCATTGACTATTTCTCATTCTTCCCTGTTTGTAATTGCTACAGTTTGATTTTGAGGTGTTTTGAGAGCCTGTTCCATACTGTTCTTCCCTGTAGTGTGTTCTTCCAAATTTTCCACTCTCTTTTTTCCTACTTTTTCCTGTTGCATGTCTTCCTTCCCATTTCCTCCACCCTGCTGCTGCTGCTAAGTTGCTTCAGTCATGTCTGACTCTTTGCAACCCCNAAACCAGATCTGAGGAGGAAATGATGAAAGGCCAGTCCTGCCTGGGTTGTCAAGACCTCTCGATCTTTTTCCTGATTTCAACTACTGTTTGTAAGGGTTACTTCTGAGTCACATCTACAGAAGTTCTCACGGCAATCATCCTACATTATTTGTCTCAGGTTTTTTTTCTGATTTCTTCTTCCTCTGAACTCTTGGAATTTATTGTACATTCTATTCATTTTCCATTGACTATTTCTCATTCTTCCCTGTTTGTAATTGCTACAGTTTGATTTTGAGGTGTTTTGAGAGCCTGTTCCATACTGTTCTTCCCTGTAGTGTGTTCTTCCAAATTTTCCACTCTCTTTTTTCCTACTTTTTCCTGTTGCATGTCTTCCTTCCCATTTCCTCCACCCTGCTGCTGCTGCTAAGTTGCTTCAGTCATGTCTGACTCTTTGCAACCCCATGGACTGTAGCCGGCTAGGCTCCTCTGTAGCCGGCCCAGGCAAAAATACTGGAGTGGGTTGCCATTTTCTCCTCCAGTGGATTTTCCTAATCCAGGGATTGAACCCAAATCTCTTATGTCTCCTGCACTGGCAGGCAGGTTCTTTACCATTAGCACCATGTGGGAAGATTCCTTCCTCTACCCAATATTTTTATAATAGAAATTTTCACATATTGAGGTATGAGGAAGTCATTTTGGGCTTTCCCAGGTGGCTCAGTGGTAAAGAATCCACCTACAATGCAGGAGACACAAAAGAAGTGGATTTGATTCTTGGGTCAGGAAGATCCCCTGGAGGAGGGCATGACAACCCACTCCAATATTCTTGCCTGGAAAATTTCATGGACTGAGGAGCCTGATGGGCTATATTCCATGGGGTCACGAAGGGCTGGGAATGACTGAGCAACTGAGCATGGAGTCATTCTGGCTTATACATGAGTTAACTTGAATTTGATACTAACTAGAAAAGCTTGTTTGTGGCCTATCAAGCATGAATTGTACATCTGCTTTAATTATTAAGGAAAAGTGTGTATTGACCAGAATTAAAAAAAATAAGTCCATGTTAAAAATAAAGATTAAATGCCTCCCTTCCTAGGACACCAATGTTGGTATTCCTTTGATGATAAGACTCCCTTACTAGGTGCCAAGGCTGTAATGACTGACTGTGTACATGCTAATCTGTTTTTTTTTTTTTTTCCTTTGAACCTTGAAAGAATGTATCCCTGACTTTTTAATATGCTTTGTTCTGACAAGCTATAAAACTGCTGAAACCCGCACTGCTCTGCGTCAGCTCCTTAGTTTCAGAGAGGCTGTCTTCTGGGCTAGAACTCTTGTTGTTGTTGTTTTTTTTTTTTTTTTAAATTTATTTATTGGCCACACTGTGCAGCATGTGGGAATCTTACTTCCCTGATCAGGGATTGAACCTGGGACCCCTGCATTGCAAGCCCAGAGTCCCAACCACCGGACCACCAGAGAAGCCCCCAACTCTTGTTGTTTAGTTGCTCAGTCGTGTCTGACTCTTTTTGATTCAAATAAAACCTTTTTCTATTCCTATTATGGATTGTTTATTGATGATTTCCATTGACAATCCTGATCTCAAGAGTGGCGGGTCTACTACTCTGAGGGTTCATTGGCTGGGAATCAATTACTAGGATAGTCACTGTGTTTTGAAAGTCAACACAGGCTGCAGTACTTACCTTTGGTCCTTTTTGCTCCTATGTGCTAATTGTACCCTGGAGGCTATTTTCTCCTACTTCATATACCAGGGTTCTCTGGACATCTTTCTGTTGTGGCCTGAGTATCTCTGGTGCTGGAGGGAGTGAAGTATGTAGGTTCTTGTCTCATCACANACTTTGGTCCTTTTTGCTCCTATGTGCTAATTGTACCCTGGAGGCTATTTTCTCCTACTTCATATACCAGGGTTCTCTGGACATCTTTCTGTTGCGGCCTGAGTATCTCTGGTGCTGGAGGGAGTGAAGTATGTAGGTTCTTGTCTCATCACAGAAAGAATTCCGAGATGAGACAGAGAGATCAAGAAAGAAAAGCGAAGATTTATTAAGTGATAGTATGCTCTCAAAGGGGCTTCCTTCCCCTGTGGCTCAGACAGTTGAGAATCTGCCTGCAATGTGGGAGACCCGGGTTCGATCCCTGGATCAGGAAGTTCCCCCGGAGGAGGGAATGGCAACGACTCCGGTATTGTTGCCTGGAAAATTCCATGGAAAGAGGAGCCTTGCTGGCTACAGTCCTTGGGTTTGCANGAGCTGGGCTCCCCTGGATCCCAACACAAGGGAGGAGCTGGCCAGGCTGCAAAGACAGCTGTCTGCACCCAGGACCCAGACCCATGCCCCAGTCTTCCACTGCCTGGCATGGATAGGTGTGCACCACCGCCTGAGGCCTGTGCACCTGCACACAGGTGACACCCACCTGGCAGCGACAGGCATCACAGGGCTCAGCCCGGGAGCACTGGATGCCAGGGGCACACCCTCTCCTCCTTCCCTTGCTCTTCCTGTGAGGCCTAGCACAGTGCTGGGCACACATGGGGGCCTGTGGCCTCCTGCTCACTCTCAGAACAGCTCAAGAAAGACATGGACCTCAGGGTCTCTGAGACAGGGTGGAGTGGGCTGTGGCTGTGATGCTGGGCAGGGCTGCTGCAAGGACCCCAGAGGGCTGGGGTAGGTGCGTTTGTCAGCGCAGAAAGGGCTCAAAGTGGTGCCTGCCCTAGGGTGGGGGCAGAGTATGGGTGAGGGCTCCAGGAACTGAGTGTGACAAGGACAATCCACGGACGTCTCTCTCCCTCTTCCCCTCAACACCGCCCCTCAATGTTCCTATTCACCTGGCGAAGCTCAACCTCGCGTGGCCCAGTTTTCTGCCTCCCCCGAGTCCTCCCCTGGCTGGAAGAGGTGAGGGAGGCTGCCTGTGTTTAGGACCCTCTCCCCCAGCAACGGTCTCAGCCACCCTGCTTGCTCGCTCCCTATTTTCTATGCCTCCCCAGCCCTCACACCCACCGCCTGGGCCTCTGGCTCTCTTGGAAGGACCTACTCAGCCTTTTCCAGTCCGTCCGCACCATGCACTCAGTCACAGCTCCTGAACCTTGTGCATCTTCTTGCTGCAGCTTGAACCACTTTTCCGGCTTCCTGGATCACAACCTCCAGAACATGCTGGAATGCTCCCCATCTTCAAACCCAAACTCCAAGACCTTGTGCCTGTCCCTTATTCCTTGGCTCTTTTTTTGTTGCGGGGAGGAGAGGCCTCATGGCTCGCAGGATCTTTGTTCCCCAACCAGGGATCGAACCTGTATCTCCTGCAGTGGAAGCATGGAGTTCTAGCCGCTGGACTGCTAGGGAATTCCCTCAGCTCTCTTGACAGGTGTTGTCTTTGTAACCGCCTCCTCTTCTGGCCCCTGTGGTCCCTGCAGCCCCCTGCAACCCCTGTGGTCCCTGCCCTGCCCTGACTCCAGTTTTGTCTAAGCCTGAAAGCTGAAGGACCTCCACCCAATGGGCCAGAAGTGACCCTCTGCTGTCCCTGTGCACCCAGTTCCTGGAAGCTCTGGACTGCTCATCCACCTGCCTGTGTGCCCCCATCCCCACCGCCACCCCCACCCCCTGACCTCTCCTCACATGACTTCACAGACACACCCCTTCCTTTTCATCTATGTGCCTTCCTCGTCTCCATTACTAAACATGGATGTGTTCACAAAGGATCCCCAACCTGGCCCATCAGTTTAGCCCACACTGACTCCTTAGCAACCCCATCCAGACCCAGCTTGAGAC